>JAYDZF010000009.1:15349027-15360277 GCA_034509105.1 Microcambeva barbata
TCAAAAACTAGCAAAAAACACAATTTAATTATATATAATGATAATCCTGTGCTAAATGTAATTCTTAAGTTTTTGGATATATTTACATGAGTACATGAGTATTAAATCTAAATGTTTGTTATTTATACGGAAGATATAATTTCCAAAGAAATTTCCAAGATTTTTTGTTTGACTGGCAACAACAACAGGAAAAAATAGCTAAAGCTAAACAAAGGCAAGAAAAAGTCAAAGTTATTAAGAACACTCAAGAATGGCAGTGACAGGGAGCCAATTAATCTTTTTCTACTTATGTACCTTGACTTTTAATATTCTAAAATGATTAGCAAAGAAAGATGATAACGCTCGCATAAAAATAAATTTTCTGATTGCTAGGTGTTGACATGTCTCTGGCAAAAGGGGTCAGATCTTTCCTCTCTGCACACATGAATGTAACTGAGTGTGTGTGCGTGTGTGCGTGCATGCGTGTGTGTGTGTGTGTGTGTTTCAACTCATATTATTGCTTAACAATGCAAAAAAAATTAAAGCTGACTATCTGGATTATATTTGCAATGATTTGTTTTAGCCTACTGCAATTGGACTACTCTAATAGTAATATGACACAGTGTCAGATATCATTGTTATTTCAGTAACAATGATATAGCACAGAACTAAGATAGAACCATTCACTAGGTTACACAGAATCTGAAATATAGTGAAGTGCCAATAATTAAGCATCGACAGCAGGAGAGCACCATCAGTTATATAGCACAGTCCCATGTAATATAAGCCAGTAATATAGTACAGTTAAATAACATAATACCATTTAGAACAGAGCCGGTAACAGCACAACATTAGCTAGAGACAAAAATATTGCACAATCAGTAATCAGTAGCAGTATGTAATAGACAATATCAGTATTTTAACCCAGACCCTGGAATATAGCACATGTCCAGTTATATAGTATAGCACCAGTAATAGAGCACATAGTCAATAATATGGCATAAGACCAGTAAAATACACAGAGCCAGTAATAAAGCACAGGTCCAGTCATTTAACCCAGAGCCAGTAATGACACTGCACTGGATAAGAAGAGAGCGGACACTTACAGTGTATTAAGGTTTTCTGTGAAACTCTGGCCCGCACGAGTCATCAATCGGCCTGTGGTAGACTGTGGTGGCAGAGCCAGGTGATAAATTTGGGCCTATATGCCAGCCACAGAATGAATGGTTTGGACGAACAACAAAGATATCTTATCAAGGAGAGTGAAAATATTAAAACCCTCAGCAGTGAAAAAAGACCTAAAAGAGAAAATGTCTGAGTAAGGAAATTCTCCTCAACCCTAAGGACATGGCAAACTCGGTTTCATTTAGTCGGTTGCTTTGTCAACCCTTTTCCTGTCCCTATTTTAGCCACTCTGTCTATTATTCCTGACAATCACACACATGCAGGTTTTCCTACACAAACTAGTCACTGTAAATGCACATAATCGGGTCAGTGTCCTGATTAGATTGCTCTCTTCATGGGTCACACCTCCCCATTCACAGGGTACAAAACATCATGAAATGGTTTGGTTAGTATAAATGGTGTGAATCACATATTATAGTCTTAAAACAACAAAAGCAATTCTATCCCCCCCAACTGGTTGTGCCCCAACACCTTTTTTTTTAAATGGTCACCTGTCTGAGCAACACCATTAAAATAGCATCCACAGAAAATGTGTGCAGTAGTGTAGCGGCAAAAGAGATTAAAAAAATTAGACCTGTTTTTAAGCACTCTCCCTAGGCGCCCTGAAGAACATGCTTACTTAATGGCTGAAATGCAAACTTGGTGAGAAAGATCAGAGGAGTGATTGAAAACCTCCCCTCTTGCTTCAAATCCAATCAATAGAGCGAATTACAAACTCCCAGACCAATATCCTGAGAAACTGATTGACCACAAAATGTGAAGAAGTGCAGTCTATAAATAATTAGGCAGAGAAATGAGCAGGTTATTTTATTGCAGAGGCCAGCGCTAGCCTCCGATCGAAACAACTCTGTTAATTATGCTGCGGCCTGTTAATGGCACTGGCGCTTTGCTTTACCCCCACCACTCACTCCTTCTCTCTCTCTCTCTCTTGCTCTTTCTCAGTGGCCTCACGGGATACACGATTGGATCATGCAGTCCACCTCAAGTACATGTTGGGGTTTTATTTCCCTGAGTGTGTGTAATACGTGTATACATGTGTGTGCACCAGTGTATGCATGTTCATGCCCGTGTGAGTGCAGCCTATCGGGTAAATTACAGGGTACTGTCTCTGAGCGTAATGGCCGCTGTAGTGTTTGAGCTATGAGGCTCAGACCACCCCTTTTCCAGCCCTCTGCAACACCCATCTAGCCGCACTCGTACTATGCAATTCCCCAAAGACACACACACATACACACGTATATGCACACCCATCTGGGGAATGGTGGGCGGACCGTGGGGCTGATGGATGACTTCATCAGTGGAAGAGCAGGTTGCAGGTCAGGAGAAGAAATCCTGCAGTTTTACAATGCTAATTAAGCCCTGAAAATCACAGGCTTTACCTTTACTATATACACATCATGCCGTATACCCCATTTCATATACATCTCACTGCTTTTTAGGTCAATAACATCATAACAATCAATCATTTTCAAATAACAATGCCAGTAAAAAAATTAAAATAATTTAGAGCAAAATAATAGTAATAATAATAATATGTATGTACATACATACATACATACATACATACATACAAATGTGTGAAGTATATACATTTTTGCAAAAAATACACAGTCCACAGTCCAAAAAAAATCTTTTAGGTTTGCGCTAGTACAAAAAGCAACAACAAGTTATAATTAACAAGCATTACTAATTATAATCTTTGAACATTACTGTTGTGCATTTTATGTACTTTAAGTTTTGCAGTTTGTACATTTTTAGGAAATCATGTTTTTAAAGGTCATGAAGTGCATACCAATATTGTACAAGCATATACTTGCACATGACATCTTTGTTTACTCTCTGAACTGTAAAAGAGAGCTTTGTTTAAACAAAATAACAGAATTTTGGCATGTGAGCTCTCAATCGCCAGTGTACGCACGTGGGTGTGTGTGGTGCAAGCTAAGGAGGAGTTAGTGTTTGTGCTTTGTTTTCTTTGGGACTACTCTGCTTCCTGACAACAGAGTGAAAACGGGCAAGAATGTAAGACTCAATGAGTCAGACTACCAGCTGAACTGCCACACCCAGCCCCACAGGGAAACACACATATACACCTTGGTTGTATAATATTGTATGATTTACGATCTACTGAAACAGCTATGAATGGATCTTAACAGTACCATGATCTTTAAATGTAACACTCCATGTTTAACGTGTTGAATCCATCGTGCTGTGCTGCTACACTTGTTTTTTAAATAAAAACAAAACAGATATCTCTTGAGCTTCAATTGGAGCTACGGCAGCTAAACAAATATGGCAAAAAGCTTTTCTGCTTCTTTCTTTGGCTTTCCACTGAGGTTTCCTCATCATTTGCTGTGAGGACTCTTGCTTTGAAGTGCTGGCTCTGTGTCAGACCCTTGTTTTGCTAAACACCATTCATTTATGTTAGCTGGAGATTGTGTGAGGTTGTCCGACAACTTTGACTATCAATTTGCTTGGCAAGCAAACAGTTGCCCCGCAAAAAAGGAATAGCATGGCATAATGGGAAGGGGCTGTGGAGAGCGGATGAACCAGCCCCTGAGGATGTCCTAGAACAGGGCTGCTAAGGGCAAACATGCATTAGGGCTAAAAAGCAATC
This sequence comes from Microcambeva barbata, assembly GCA_034509105.1. Classification (NCBI taxonomy): domain Eukaryota; kingdom Metazoa; phylum Chordata; class Actinopteri; order Siluriformes; family Trichomycteridae; genus Microcambeva; species Microcambeva barbata. Next base: position 15,352,806 of record JAYDZF010000009.1, read on the forward strand.
ACTCGCTGACTCTCTCCCCAGGCTATTGAAAGCAAAATACACACGTGCGGTACAGTGTTGAATGCCAAGCAATGCCCTCGAAGAGAGGCAGACGGCCACAGTGATGTTTAGTCTTTAACTTTACTTCATAGCAGGGACTGGCCTTAAATCTAGAGATATTAACTGAACTGTGCTTCCTTCACTATGATATTGATTTTTCACTAAAGACTGAAAATTAACAAGGCGTATTACTTAGAGCATGCACAAATCACAAACCCAACATCTGAAATACACTACAGCATCTGTGGAGCCGAATCCAGAGCAAAAGCTTGTCTGTCTATGTGTAGGGGTAATAGTGCAGTTAAGTGAGGACCATGTGACTCTGAGACAAAAGATCTTCTTTATTTCTCTGACTGGCCAACTTGCACTGTGGCCCGCAGCCATAGAGATGAGGCTGTTTAATCATCAGATCAAGTTCGTGGCTTCCCTTTCCACCGTGGCTGGCCAGGCCTTTCAAGGGGAGCAATTTGATCTACATGTCCTTGCAAGGGAGACAGGGGGGTGATGAGGAAAAAACAGAGACTAAATCTGCCCTGCATCCATTCAAGCCTGCTGGCTAGCCGCTGGACGTTCAGCCCAAGCATGTTTCGACGTTGACATGCCTAGATCACCCATCCACACCTGGAGCTGCTTTTGTTTCCCTTATTAATCCTATACCTACATGCTTGGAATTCAACATGGCGTATCAGAGCAGGTATCTTACTTTGTTGTGGTAACCAGTTACTCATGTTGCATTACTATCAAGAGGGATGCACGCCAAGACTCGGTTACAGAATCTACTAACAATGGGCTTATCAGAGGCTTTCACTCTTATCTTCATTCATGTCTTCTTTTAAACTTGGGGCTAGACAAATAGGGGGATCCCGGGTGTGGGCTATCTATTGTTGGATGCTATGGTCAAACCCAGGCCAGGGGTGTAAAAGTGAAAAGGAAAGGCCCACTGTAAGGTCATTAAGACTGGCAAAGCCTAGTCACTTGTCACTATTGCGTGTCATAAAGTGATGTGACTGCTCATGCTTGAAAGCCAAATTGGGTCAGTCTACTGCATAAACATTACACTAATTTAATGACATTGTAAAGCAGCAAATGGGGTGGCTAGAACTCAGCAGAGAACATGTGGCCTGCCCTGAACAATATCTAACCATATCAAATAAAATTACTGTCAAGGTACCAGCACTACCTACAACAAAACAACAAAAACTTCAATGCTTTCTATCTACACGTATATGTTCGGACCAATATTTGCTGTTATGTTTTGCCAGTCTTTCTAATGACTTTAGCATCAGCAAGTATCACACTTAAGATTCCTCTTGGCACTAGCATTAGACCATTAGGCATCTAACTACCCCCAGACTACTGCTTCAGCACAATCATAACCTTCTCACTTTCTAGTTTTGAAGTGCTCCAGCTCAGCATTTGTGCCATTCTTGGGTGAATGCTGAAAATGGGCCTTATAACTTGCCCATGTATGCAAAAATAATTGGACTCACACTGGAAATCAATGTCAGTGTTTAAAAAAGCACTATCACCAAAGTCACTGGAGGGAGAGTGTTTTAGATCACCACCTACAAATATGATTGGGAGCAGTTTGCAGCTGGTATATGTTTATCTCATCATGAGGAATGATTTTATATTTTGAGACAAAAAATTAAACACAAAGGCTGAATCTAAATCAATTGCACAGATTTGTCTAGTATTTAAAGAAGAATACTGTAGTAAAGCCGCACTTGATGTTTCCTCTCAACATACTGGCCTGCTAAAAAGAAGTCCTGTATTCACAATGACAAAAATAAATTTCCCTCTGTGGTAGAAATTTTTAAGATGTTTATTTGAACTCAGCACATTTCCATTGTTATGCCAGAAGGACAAACAGAATCTTTAACGCAAGACCTTCTAATGTCAAAATATGTGACGTCAAACTTGGTTTAAGGTCAGAACTCTCAGCAGAGTAAGCCCAACATTTAGCCATTAGCTGGGAATGTGGAGCAGCCTGCAAACAGCTGCAGGGGCCACTTCCTGTAGGTTAATGATGCTAAGAGTGTAGAAGCCAAGCATGGCGTTCATTTAGCTGGCTCTGAAAGAGTAGTAAGCAACATCTCAGCGGAGGGAGAGAGCAAACCAACATATGCTCTCATCATTTCGCACTTAAGTCAATAGAGGCGAATTTGAGTTTGCCAAACGTAAGACATTTCAAGAAATAAAATTAAATATAATAGACATAAGACATAAAAGACATAAGTGGTGTCTGGAGGTTGGCTTTTATCAGTATGCAAAGAGTCATTTCTGAGCTTCAAATCGCAAATAATCTTAAGGGATTAGACTATGGTGAGGTTTCAAAGTTGGGTAGAACAAAAAAAACTTTAAATGGCATCTTACGTAAATGACAGAAGGGATTTAAGTATTGCCATGCTGGCCTTCTTTAAGAACATTCCAGTAGCCCTCTTACCTTGTAGTGCTTTTCTGCTCAAGCCTGCCTCTAGGCCTGCTGACCCCTGACCTGGTTGAGCCAGTTTGGCTATAGACTCCTCGTTTGTTACTGGTTTCATCCACTGACAAATCAGACAGGAAGCTGGCAACTACCCAACAGCCCCTTGGGAGGATGACATTCAGTTTGCTCAGCTTACCACTTATTGAAGGAAGGGGTGGGAGGGGGATGGGAGTGTTGCGGGGGCTGAATAAGAAACGTGGCTGACCTTTTTTCATACTGACAGTTTTTCCAACTAATGAAACGCAAAAAAAGCCTGGAAGACACGAACGTCCCCGTCTCCCTCTAACCCGATCAGCAATGCATGTTAGCGCCTATCAGGCAGCAGTCCAGGGACCTCACAGAGGGCCTGACTCCAATCTGAGTAATGCTCCACAAAGAGCTCTGAAATATTATATCATGTTTTTACACGCACTCGCTCCATAAAACCCACCTACTTTAATTCCAATTTTAAATCACTTTAGCCTCTAATAAATGTAATAATTATTTCAGCTTTAAATCATGTTCATTTTCCATGAGAGCAGGAATCTCAGCCTACATCAGTTTTTCAATCCCTAACCTGTACCTCATACTTGGGCATCAAAGAGACCTTGAATAATCCAAACACAGCCATTACTCACAAAGCTCATGTGCTGTCGTACAAAGATGGATAAAGGAGGATTTAGGGATCCACTAAGAGCATTTGGACTGACCCAAAGCACAAACAGAAGACCATGAGCTCAAGCTTACTTTCACAGCATAGACAACCAAGTCTGAAAGTGCAAAGTAGAAATATTGGAGAAGGCTATTAACCTCAAGGGCTAAAATGCACTCTGATGGCTCCATGGCTTTAAGGCTGTTGACAAGCATCTGTGTTCTTTTCAACAACTTGTTGAGCTACCCCCACCACTAACACTGCCCCCTTTTGCTTGTCAGGAATGTAACATAACCGCTAATTCGTAACCCAAGGCCCATCTCTTTCGCATCATTCTTTTTCGAGTTGTAAAAAAAGCTGTTGCATTTTGCCTTCTATGTTTTTTACACCTACCCAAACTTTGTCTTTAATTAATTATTATTAATTATATAAACATAAAAATATAAATAAAAATACAGTAGATTTTACCAGCTGAAATTATATTTGAACTTTGAGATTTAGTAATGTTTGCTTGTGTTGTTGGTCAACAGTATTGTGAACGAATGAACATTTACCTTATTGTTCAGAAAATCCCCCAATACCCGGATAAAATCAAGATTACTATTCTACTCAGCAGGAAAATGAGAACTGAATATTTCTTTCAACTGGTTTCACAATAGCACACTTCAAATTGCATTTTAGATTATTTCAGTGGCCAGAGCTAGGAGGCCCAGTCACTATGTTGATTGACAATAATGTCTCAGGAAGTCATTTTTGTGGGGAAAACCCAATCTCCTTTCAGCAGGGCTACTATTGAGGGAACTTGCATCGGCCTTCTGGTTTGTTTTGCCTGGGGTGGAGGTGGTTAGGTTGGCCGTAGAATATATAGCGCTCCAGTCATCCTTTGGGCAAAGAAACAAGATGCCTTCGCCAAGAAAGACAATATAAAGTGTGTTTTGTGTCGTCGTCATTAGAAACATACAGCGAACATCTTGAAGCTGCTATACAGATCAGTCTAATTCTCGGTGCTTAAGATTAGTTCTCTGCAATTCCATTACTGTCAGTTGTTACCACATCTAATACGGCAATTACAAGCCGATTTCGACATTTGGAAAGAAGGAATTGTTAACATCTGCTGTGCTTCTATGTGTCCGGGGTTGCCTTTTCTTAAACACACAACTTTTCCACTCGCAGCACGTTTCTTCACACTCCATATTTATTTACTCAATTCCACTCAAATTGTGCCTTAAAGAGATCCCTCTCGGTTTGAGTCCAAATAACGTAAAATGATGCGTGAAGGCTTGCCTTCCTTTTTCTCCATAGGCTTCATTAGTTTTTAATATCTGTGCAAGAAGAGCGAAAATGGCTTGAAGATAATCAATGGTATAGGAGCAGTAGGCCATTAATCTCCCAAAGGATTCCATTCTAATACACACTTGCATGGGCAAACATGAGCTCTATTGAACGCACATGTCTGCCTGGATGGGTGACTTAATGAAACAGCAAGCTTTCCCCTCCTCTGAGGAGTTTTTCTCTCAGTGAAAAATTAATCATTCGAGATTTTGAGTGCATCACTGGGGCACGAGAAAGGAGGGAAACAACAAGTTAAAATCAGAGCAGATTCAAATATGTCCCAAGTGAGCAAGCAGCACAATGTGAGCAGCAAGCCGGAAACAGTGGGAGAACTGGAGCAAATCCCTGTGGAGATTTTATCAGGGATCTTTAATGTGAACATAGAGTTCAGCTGATCTGGGAATAGGACACAAAGCTGGGGCAGGGAAGAAAAGGTGACCTGCGGTAATAAAGCAAGGATAAGGGATAGATAGACACACTAAGATGGAGAAGAGATTTTGGGCGAGGGTACATAAGAAGGGGGGGAAATTGAAAGAAACAAACAAAAAAAAAAGACTATGGTCATATGAACAGAAAAGCGAGACAGACAGGATGGCAAATCAGACATAAAAGGACACCTGTTCTCGCTGTGGACTGTTGTGGGTGTGCTTTCAAGAGATTTGAAACTGTGTGTTGTAACTGGAGCTAACCATTGGTTTAAACTCATCTTAATGTGCTAAAGAGTCACCCGAAGACAGGATTAACCACTGTGGCCCATCCACAAGGTAAGACAAATCTACCTGGGTGAAATCAATGCTCAAAGCACTGTAATGCACACTGCCTCACCGCAAGCATAAGGCATGGGCGCACTTGAGATGATAAACCACAACGAAGGACCGGAAAATGAGAGCAAAATAGCAGTGGGAGACAGTTTCAAGGGATCTTTAGAAGCTGGTGGGCGACCTGGCAACAACAAACACAGGAACAACAAGCGGATGATTGTGGGCATAAGCAGGGTGAAGTCTGATATGTTTTTTTCATGTTAGGAGGGTAGCTGGCGGGTGAGCGAGACAATGTGTCATGCCTAAGAGGATTGCAGGCAGGGAAGCTAGTATGCTAGAGCCCCAAGGAAGCAGAGATTTGTGCCTGCATGGAAAGCACTGCTGTCACTGCGTGTATGATTTACCCCTGCCAGTGCACTCTGCTGTGACGAATGAGCCGCACTTCATTTACTCGTGATTATGCGGGTTGCTGGCCCTCCAAACCCCTTTGAACTTGTAATTGCTGCTGGTTTTAAATAATGAACATTAAAAGGGATTCTTAAAAAGTGTGAATAATCACAGGGTTTATGAGTTTTTTTTCCTGAGCTACTTAGAAAAAAGGAGAAGCAAGGAGGTGGTTCTGGCTGTGAGGGCTCACTACATCGTGAATTCTTTTTTTTTTACAAATCAGTGTAGCGGCTTGGTTAAGCATTAAGAGCAAGCTTTCTTGTGTGTAAACCAAATCAGCCCCAGGATAAAGGCACTAGCTTGTTCTAGTTAGATTTGCAAGTGTTCAATCTGGTATGATACAACTATCATATGCTTGTTGTGTATATGTGCATGCCAACATTGATTACTTTCACCAAAAAGCCCTCTGATATGCAACTGCAATGCTTGTGACCAACTGGGCCAAATTATCACACGGTGCCTCAACACTCAAGTGGTAACGTGCTGAGGTACAGAAGTTGATGGTAAGAAAAGGTTAATGAATCTTGGGTGGCCTTTCAGAAATAAAATTTACAGAAATAAAATCCTATTACAGAGAGGTAGGTGAGTCTTCTTTTTAAGCACAGCCATAAACGAAACCCTAAAAACAGCAGTAAAAGAGGGGAATCAAACAACAAAATGGGCCTAAGAGTCTAGTGTGCTATAAGAGCCTAGATCCCATGACAAAAACGAGTGTTTTTTATTTGTTTCATCCCTCCCACCGTTCCAATCCCACTACCCCCTTTCACCCCCTTTTTTGCCTGTTTTCCCTACTTCCATGTTTGCGCTGTTTCTTTTCCCCCTGCATTTCCCCTCTCCTGGTGTGAACTGAATATCAAAGGGGCTATGTTGTGTGGAGGCCTGCAGCACATAACACCATCTCCCAGGGCCTCCCTCAGATCCAAAGCCACCACACTGATTAACGTACCAGCCTGCCCACAGCCTGCCCACGGCCTACCCACAGCCTGCCAGGGTTCGGACAGTGAGTGGGGATTGTGTATGTGTGTGTGGTGGGGGGTAAGGGGTATGTGTGAAAGAGAAAGAGGGGGCTAGAACAGAGAGCAAGGTAGAAAGCAAGAGATGAACAGACACTGCATCAGTTCCATATTGTTCTTCATTTAGCCATGTGAGGCAATCCACACAAAAATGCCTGGGTGAAGAACAAACAGATCTGACCCCTGAAGTCATTCACTAGCTTTTGCCTTTCAACACGAGCATTTATCTCGTCTCGTCCCCATGGCCCATTACATCACTGCAGTGTTTGGAAAAGTAGAGGGGTAGGTCATTTCAGAGTGTGGACCAGTGTTATTGCTGTGGATGGCTGACCAAGGGTTGTAGGGTTTGGGGCCTCTTTCCGCCTGAAGTGCAGGCTGTGAAGGGATTCTCCAATGTGCTCTGGAGTTTATAAATCTGACTGCACTACTTTGCCGGCTCTCTGCTCTGTTTAGCTTCAGTTCAGAACAGAAGAAATACAGTCATCTCTCTATGCCAAATCACCCATCTATGTTGCCCCTGTGGCATGCTTCACTATTCAAGCATGGCTAACAAAACCAGCTCTACCTAATGCAAACGTCCAGAACTTTTAATCAGGGAATGAATAATGGAGTGAATCAAATTTCAACCACAGTACAACTGAGGGATGCCAGTTAGCATAAACCACTGAACTGACTATAATTTTGAATCTAACTTAAAAGCTAGTATTATTATGTTCAAAAAATCTTTGTCTAGTCTTGGATGCAGAGAACTGCTGTTTACC
>JAYDZF010000009.1:15370790-15384802 GCA_034509105.1 Microcambeva barbata
CTCCAGGCTATTGTATCCATTTAACCAGAGTAATCAAAAATGGCTGTGTTTATGTTAAAATAATGAGATAAAATTATTGCTTAGGTAATAAAGTAGTTAGAATAATTAGCTTACTAATATATCCTTATTGGAAAATAAACAGATGCATTATAGTTTGTAATCAAAGGATTACAATACACATGACCTCAGTCTTATGTATACTTAAATGGTCCAGTGATCAGATTACAGGTATTTAAAATCTGTGGCTAGTTTGGATCAAACTGTAAAACTATTTAATTTTTCTGGGTATCTAAATACACTTACTGACACTTGATGAATGAAACTACGGTTGGACGGAGTGCCAAGAGCTGATGTTTTATTGCAATTATTTCCTGTGCACTACTTAAAAAGCCATAATCTACACACTTGCTTGTAAAACAACAGCTTGGTAAACAAACTTGCTAACAAACTGGAGTGTGACCGTGTAAGCCTGTAGAGGTTTACCACTCGTTGCTGTTTTTCCACACAGACAAATCGGTGTAAAGCACTAAATCTGTCTCCTCTTGCCAAACACTCCACAGAAAGTCATCTCGCCTTCACACACAGCTGTGCTCCGATTTAAACTGCTCTCTGCGTATCACTTTTTTTTTTTACAAACTCCAGTACTAATGTCTGGTTGTTTGCACTGAAAAACATATAGTTAGGCCACTCGTAAATGAAGTGGAATAAGAGGTTTAATGAGATGTCTTTTTGTGTAGGATGGATGTGGTGGGGTTGAGAGGGAGAGGACTACTTTGACTCCAACCACGCACACACACACACACACACGAGGCACACATACACATACACACAAATGAGGCCCCCAGCCCTGCCATCGGGCAGATAGCTTTCTAACATCCCAAGAATGTTGTAGATAACTATCACCTCTGTATTGAGGCACTGCCTGACCCTGCAGCATAGAAAACCCTGGACAAGGGGGAAAGACGAGCTGACCTAGTATAGCTCACGAGAAAGAGGAGAACCGGGGCCAAACTTCCAGTCTCGTCTACATTCGAAGCCAAAATAAAACCTCCAGCAGCCCAAACCCATCCTGTCTCTCAAAAAGTTACAGAAGGGAGAAGGAATGTCCAACATGATTGGAGAAAAAGGAGTAAAAGTGTTCTTTTGCCAACAGTTCAAAGTGATAATCTTCTGCCAACAACCCTGATGTTTGGAGAAACCGGTTTATGGATATTATCAAAGGCTCTGGGCTGGATAATTACAAGTGTAATTAACCTGCTACCTGTAACAACAATTATCTAATTACATCATAAATAGGGCCTTTGAGAGGCCCACAATGGTTGCTCCCAGCCTCTGATTGCACCCCTGATTTTCCATCTCCCCCTTTTCCCCTCCTCTTCGCCACTCATTAGCCTGTTAATCACTCAGCGCCACTGATGATTTCATAAGTTACGAAACCTCTCATTTAGATCAGTGCTGTGTAAATTACAAAGCCTTTGAGCTGTGTCCTAAAGTCCTTGGAACTAAACATCATCTGACCCTTCACTTTCTGAGCCTGAGGAGAAACGGCAGTATGATTCTTATACCTAAAGCTTTCATTCAATGAGTTACTCAGTCAGACACGTATTATAAAATTACTACTGATTGTCTATCCTAGTTTGTCCTTTGACCATGACAGACTTGCATATTTACACTTACACAATAACATATCAATCATATATATGCCATCAATAAGTCTACATTCATACACAGAAAACATACATTTAGGGATTATGTTTAAATATCATGCAGCTATACTACACTTCCCTCTGTTCTATTGTTCCACCCTATCGGATGTCCTACATCACCTTCTGTGCAGATGCACTGCCCATGCCTGAACACATGGGTACCAAATATCTGTATGTAGTGTGATTTCTGTATGTAGTGTCTTAATCAACTTGCAGTGTTGTAGAATTCAAACTATGAAAAATTACCAGTGGAAAGGAAAGGCAACATTTGCAGTCCATCTGCAAAGCCGATTTTATTTTTGGATATTTTACCTTTTGCTTTAATGTACTAGCCCATTTTTAATCAATCTGATGTTGTTTTTATATAATTACTCTTTTTGAAGGCTGACTTATTGGCAAGTAAGCTGAGGAAATCACATATTCACATATCTTTGCTAAGCTTTGTCGTATTATCAAGGCAATTTTAAAATAATGCTGTATTCAGCTTTTCTCAGAACTGAGACGGTGGAAGGGTATTTAAGCCACAAAGTGAAAGCATGGATCTCAGGCTGTGTGTTGGTCTGCACATACATCAAAAGCTCATAAAAAATCTTTAAATTCCACATTACAAGTTGAACTCCTTACTGTGCCTATATGTTTATTGCACAGTTAATCCAGTGAGTGATGTGAGTAACCATGTTTATATTATATTACCTGCCTAAAAGTAGTAGAAAATTGGAAATTGTATGTTACAGGTATGAAGCAAAGGCTAAACATATAGTCTCAATAGAAGCTGTTGCAGATGTTATAATCCAATGTGCATAAATGGTAAAGGCATGAATTGCTGATGATGTGAGAGTGACTGTACACTCCATATAGGGGAAAAGAAAAGGCATTGAGGTGCTCATGTTTGCGTCTTTCTCCAAAGACGTGGATCAGAGCCTTTTGAAAGGCCTTCAGACCAAAGATTTCACACTCGCTGATTTCCCATCCTCTCCATCCCATTCAGTAAACCAAGCACACACTAGATTTTCCTCCATGTGTTTTTATCTAAACCAAATTGCACTAATTGGTCCCTAAGGTTATCGAGGTGCACCTAGCTTCTTAAACACTGTCTTAGATGTGCTTCATGCTCCACCCACTGTCTCTATCTCTCTGTTAAAACAGGGAAGCAGTTCTTATTCGACTTTTCTCTAATTTTCCCCTTCCTGTACATTTGATTGCTGCATTATAATGGCAAACAAATAACAAGTGAGACTGTGTGCCTGATGCTCGAGCGTTTGCGTCGGTGGAGGCAGAGACCAGCGGAGCAAAGCAGTTTCACACCGCAGTAATTAAAGTGTTAATTACTGCAATAATTACAGGAGCAAATTGCATTAAATTTTCACCAAACTGGGGTGCATATGCTGTTAAAAAGTGTAAAAAGAAAACAACAAAAAACAGCAACACCCAAAAGACAGAGTGTGCAGAAGAGAGTGATTTAAAAGAAAACACTGACTGAAAGAAAAGAAGTAAGGATTTAGCTGCTAACAGCAATATGGCTTTATTAATTCCCGGTAAGGGAATATCAAAGTCCTGACAGAACAGAGAGAGAGAGTTTTCCTTACCGTCGTGCTAGGAGCTGAGTTCTACACATCTCCCCAGAAGCACTCAGCAAATAATATTATTTATGGTGATTCTCTACCCCCAATTACACTTCAAACTAAAACAAATTCACATTGGCTCACACTGGGAGCATGCGAAACTTAGTTACTTTAGACGAGCTCGCCACACGCTGCAGGACACCGGCCATCAAAGAGCACGGTTGTGGAGTAGTTCAGCCATGTCCATTAGACCAACCAAGAAAAGAGACGCTAGAGCAAATGAATTAAAAGGTTTATAAATCAACAAGTCAACCATCAGATTGTAGCCTTTGCTCGAGCAACCCTCTCATCAGCTCGCTGCCATGAAGTTTTGCTCTGAAAATGTCCTGGAGGCAGGGAACAAAGCGAGCAGAACTGATTACTGCACCACGGCCCCACTCCACTCCGCTCCAGCGGCTAAACTCTGTTTGGCTTCCTAATGAGCTCACTAAAAACCCAATTCATCACCCATAACCCTTTTTCAACCCTTCTTGAAATTCACTGCTCTGCATTTGGAAGAGGGGTGAGGTCCTGCCAGGTTGACAGGCTCAGAGCAGGGTGGTGATGGTGGTGGTGGTGGGTGTCCTTGCACTCAGGAATGTCCGCTTCTCCCTCTGCGGGACAAAAAACGCGCTCCACTGGCCTCAACATCCCAGGCTTTCACATTAATACCCCTACCCCATCCCTGGGAGGACAGGAATTTGGAAGGGGAATGTAGCGGAAGAGAAGAGAAGGAGGTTTAGGAGTGACTGGACATCTAATAGAGGGGTGAAAATGGGCACTCTTGGTCGGGGGATTCTACAGTGATGACAAACAGCTGAAGGAAAGATGACTGCTCAGCCAGCACTGAGGAAGGCAGATCAGAGGGAAAAGTGTGGTGGGAGTGAATGGTGTGTGTGTGTGTGTGTGTGTGTGTGTGTGTGTGTGTGTGTGTGTTTGAAACAAGGGTGCAGTAGGGGAGCCAAACTCCCACAGTTCCTCATTACATGGAGAGAGAATGATCCTCCTGGCACCTGACTTGAAACCGAGAGATTAAAGAATTGATGAATTCTCCGTTTAAAATGCAGCTGTTTTATTCTGCTTTAGTAATTAATTCTTTTTCCGATAGTTTATTGATTAGGTGTAGCCCCTGATAAAGTTCAAACCGAACGGAGTCCCTCATGGGTCGGACCTTAAACAAATAGGAACTTCTTCCAATTCCACCTGCTTCTCTCTCTCTCTTTTTTCTCTCACTGTCTTGTTCTCTCACAGAGGCACAGTTTGCCTTCATAAATTAGTCAAGCCTGTGAGGAGCCATGTTAGTTGATCGCTGCTTTTGTGTTCCCTTTTGCTGACTTGCCTCTCTTTACCGCTTGACCTTTGGTGCAGTCACACATACACAGACACACAGTCCCTGCAAACTTTTCCCTGACTTTCACCCTTACACTTTGATATGCTAGCAAACACACTGCTATCATAAACACACCAACAACAATTCATGTTGCATTTTTTATCTGCTTTTTTTTTTTTGCTGTACTGCTGTAAGCCCCCGATCAACACGGCTGCCTCTCTAGGGACCAAACTAACAGAGAAATCAGATACTCCTTTACAAGATTTGGGCCTGCTCACGTCTTGTCAGGACTCACCTACCGGCTCCTTTACAAGTCAATAACCATGGCCTGCTAACCTCCCTATAGACATTCCAGACTACAATTATCATCTACTAAAAAAATCCAGCTTTGTTATTCCCTTTCAACTGAAAAATCAGATCCACTCCAAAATTCCGTTGCTTTTTTTGCTGCATGCCTGAATGATAGTATAACATGAAAATGGGTTGCCAAATGAATTAATGAATAGTGGAGAAGATATTGTAACAGGAACATCAAGGCTTTGCTTAATGCCTTGACAAGACGCAATTTCCCTCCGTTAATGGAGTCAGCTGCATGCTTTTGATGAGCTCGCTATCATCCTTAGTCCTTAAGGTAAGTTCATCGGGTCATTTTATTACAGTTTAGCTCTGGCACTCTCTCATTTCACAGCCTTGGAAGCTATCAGCAGTAAAAATTGCACTCCAGTCAAAGCTAAGTTGGTCAAGTGGTTATTACTATCTTGAAAAATAAGAGTTTGGAAGCCTCCAATTATTGCCACTATAGAACTTTGACCTGCTCAGATACATTTCCCACCCATTACTTGCACATTCCCTTAATAATCTAATTGGGGGCTTCCAGTTGCAATTGGGTAGCTCGACCTGTTTAAGTCTACATGGAGAATGGAGCAATGATGAAAATACTTTAGAATAAAGATTATATAACATTTTAATGATGTCTTAGAACTAGAATGGGTCACTAAAGTTCTGGTGCAGTCAGAAAACATCTAATGCAACTCAAATTGCCTGCTCAGGACCTCTTCTCTTCTATCTTTCTCTTTTGGTGCCCACTATTGACTTTCCAATTTTTCCTTCCCATCGGACCTCAGAAGATGTAGCAGCTGCTCAAAGCTTTCAGGCAAAAAATATTTTAAAACATACATTCAGACAAACTGCAAAGCACTGACACTGATCAGAACAAACATTTCATTCCTATCAAGTAAAATACACAAAGCATATACAATCAGAAAGAAATGGAGGAGGAGGAAGCTTCACCGCTGTACGACCTACAGATGTGTCGGCAGAAGTGGCCGTAACTTTAGCAGAATTCCCCCGGAGCTACAGGGAGCGAGCTCAACTCATTTTCTATACAACAATAGGCCTGGATGGGTGCCCACACAATGGCAGGTGCAGTCAATAGCAGGCATCCACGGCAGCAGGGAGCAGCTCCCTACCAAACCGGAGCTTCTCGACTATGCAACCTCTCCTGCTCTTCGTCTCCACCCGGGTTATCTTTACCCGTAAAGGATGAAAACTATCTCATGGGGGTCTAAGTAGGAGCAGTAGCAGTAAGGCCTTTGGGGCAGAAAGAAAAGACCAGTCCTACACGCTTTGGCCTGATCTAGTTTTTTCTCATTATCCCGCTCCCCTTCCGTCTCTCTTTGTGTAGTTTTTAATAGTTGCAGAGTTTGTTCTCATGCGCCGCTCGGCTGTCCTCCGGGCCATGTGAGGGGTAAAGGCAGCATTCCCCCACCTTCACAGCATTCTTTTTGGGGTCAGGGGGTCAGCCTCCACAGATGTCTCCACCAGACAGGCAGTTGTCTGAGGAGTGCATCCCGGAGAGTAAGCATTCGGACCAAACAATGCAGGTCCGCCTTTAGTAAATCTGAATATCTTTTGCTTGTGTGTGTTGTGCTTGCATAACGGCTAATGTATGTAACTTTATGTAAAACTTTGTTTAAATATGTTATTGCAGGAATTAGACTTAATTCAAACATTGTATTGACACATAAATGCATTCCCATTAAATATTTAAGTCCGAAAACACTTGCAGTGTGTCAGAGATGCACCTCGTACACATGCCTACACCAGTTGTCCAACTTACTGTCCTGTCAAAGCCTGTTTTCTATGCATTTGACCGAATGACCATATTTGTTGATAATTTAATTAATTTATGAGATATCTATTGCATCAGGTACTCACAATAACCTGCTTATTTTATATTCAAATTAACCACCTTTACAGATGCTTTTATCAAAAGCAACTTACAGTCTATGCAATTCAGTGATAAGGGCAATGGTGGGTTTTGAACCAACAACTTTTGGCTTACTAGTTCAGAGCCTTAACCACTATGCTACAACTCCCAATATTATAATGCTTCTATTTTCTGTTGAGGAGTCACATTGTAATAGATCGGACACATATCGGACTTCCTAATATGAAAGCAGCTCATAAAAAAGTTGTCCTGCATATTAGAAAAGATGAAAACACTCCCTTTTGCATTTACAGCATGATTGCAGACGATGAAAAAAAGTTGATTCAGTATTTTTCTCTTCGTTGAATCAATGATGCAACTTATTTAATGTTTAGCAAAAATAGCTACTTTGCCTAGCCATACAGTCCAGAGAGAGATGCTTGTGAAAAAGCAACGAACCACTTGTTGCCAGGACAACAAAGTGAAAACATGGCATCGTCTAAAAGATATGATATCCAGTTGCTAATAGAAATTACGTTCATGTCATTGAGATGGTATTTAATGCATTGCTAGTTTGCCTAAGTCAGGACAAATGGCATCAAAAACAAATTTCTTGGCCAAGTTTATTTTGTTAAAGAAAAATCAAGCTTCTGTATGTGGAGTGTGTCAAACAATTCTAGAGGGATAATAATTCTATAGAGACTGTCTGCATTCAAGAAGCATGGGTTGAAGCGTATAACAGTAACTGCAACAACCTTTAAGCATAGAAAACACTAGACCATATCGTAACGTCATCTGCCTTTTCATCTGTCTTTAAAATTGTGTGTGTGTATTTTTATGTTTTCCACTTCTCCAAACAGAACCCTCTATTCTGAAATTGATAACCTTCTAAATGAATTATTGTAATGCATAATGAACGTTAGCTCCCCTCAGGCTGTAGCCCTGTTTGGCATGTTGATTTGTTTTGTTTCACATTACCCTCCGTTCTTTAAGAGTGCTCACTGCTTGAGGCGTGTAAATAAGAAATTATCCTTGCTTCCTAACACTCCTAATACCTCCTTGGGGTAATTAGAAATTATTAGACTGCTGCCTCCAATAACAAGAGCTAATGGCAGTAACTACTGTCAAATTCAACACCTCCTCTGTCCCTCGTTCTTCAAATGAAAAAACAAAAGCCCTCCGCTGCACACAGACTGGAGGGCACGAGGCCGGCATTCTTTCCCAAACACGCACCCCCACGCTCAGAGACTCATTATAGCACACAGGAGAGTGGAAATCAGGCTATAAAATGAGCTTATCTGCAATAATGCCCAAAAGATTTGCATAAATGTGTTAGCTTGTTCTGTGATGGAAGCAGGCGGGGGAGAGGCAGGCTCAAATCTCACTGTGTTCTTATCCTCCCACTCTTTTGGATGTGAGCGGTTTGGTTTGACAGTTACCTGTAGGGTATGGCTGCCCTGCTTGGCTTTACCGTTCTTGTATGGGGCAAAGACATTCAACTACAGTGTCAGCAACTCTCCCTTTTTTATGAAGCCAGGCTGGGAGGTGGGGCTAGGACATTAGGTGAGCCATGGGGGAAGAAGGACAGCTGGATTAGGAAGCCAAGAGAGGTACAAGAAAAAGAAAGTGGGAAGGGAGCAAGGTCCATTGGACAAACACAAAAGGGTTGATGGGAGGGGGTCCAGGAGTCAGGGTTAATTCCCAAATAAGTACACCTTAAATCGACTGGATGAGCATGTAGGCATGGCTATGGAGTCTTGATCCAGGTGTGTCTTTGAATGCTCTGGCCTTCATAACCACTTTACTTACTCTACCGAAAAGCAGCAAAGCCAATGATTAGTTCGTCTTGACTTCTTCTCTATTAACCTATCCCCTATACTCTTCAAAATAAAAATACAAAACACCCTCAGCCCTAAAGCCACCTGCAGCTGGCGAGAAACAACTCCGGTGGAGACGGATTATTGCTCCTAGGAATGACTTCTAAGCTGACCCCCGTAGGCATGGCTTGCCAAAACAAGACAGAAAAAAAAATTCCAGTCCAAACTGGTGTCTCTTTAAAAAGGACCAGCACATTGCCATGCTTGTAAAAGTACTGCAGAATTATGAGAGCAGGCACAGCTTCCCAGAGGCGTGGACCCAAATTCATTTTGGCCACATTAAATCAGGCAGTGTGTGTTCAGCAATGCCACCAGGACGTACAGGAGGTTAAAGAATGCAAGCCTAACCATGTTTTTCCTTCGTTCGCATGTTTTCTTAGTTTCCTCTATCATCACTATCACCATGCTTCATATAGCCCGACTTACATTTTTACACCATTCAGATCAAACTTGCCTTTTTGAAATACAATCAGTTTTACAGGCAGTTTCCTTACTGCTAGTGGTGCTTAACACACACCTGACTGCTGCTGTGAATTATAGTTTTGGCAAATTTTCACCAAACATTAGTATGCACATTAAGCTGACCCATCTTGTGGTGTTTACAGCCGGACATAATTATGAGCTACAGGGATTCATAAGAAAAAAAGAAAGTGAGCCTAAGGGAAGAAAAAAAAGAGAGAAGACTGGGTGTGACAGGCTAGGAGGTGGGGAGAGAAGATGACGTTAATAGAAGTGCCCTTGCTAACTTACTGGAGAGCATTAACAGGACTCTTTTCCTTTAATGTGTTTTTCTTCTAATACAGTCATACAAACAGACACACATAGAAAAAGAGAGAGCAAGAGAGGGAGCAAGTGAGAGAGATGATCGTTCTGTTTAATCACTCTCTGGAAAAAAGCCAGAGTCTACTAGAAAGAAAGAGAGAGTGGGAGAAGGATAAAGCTAAGCGCACAGCGTAAATGGGGAAGAGAGAGAGGCTTAAAGCGAACCCCTTGAAACAGCTCGGAACAGAGAGGAGTGAGTGGCAAGGCCCTTTCCTGTAAACGCCTGTGAATGCTGAATCCAGCAAGAAAGACGCTCTCAGAGCACTATCTACATTAACTAGAGTTTTCCCTAAAGATTAAGCATTTGCCATGAATAATTTAGCCAGGTTTATGCTAATGGGATACGGAAAGTATCTGCTGTGTTGTTTCCCCCCACAGCCCAACAGTTCTTAACAGTTAAAAGTCAGTCTCATAGTCGCTCTCTCCAATGACACTTTGATCATGTTTGCCAAATTGTTACAATTGGTATGGGTTGTGGGATAGACAATTTAAACCGCATTATTATAATTTGGTTGCAGGCAAGGAAAATGAAAGAAAAACTAAATAAACAAGAAAACAAAATGCAGAAGCTTGTACTGCAGGATACCATTATACTAAACATGAATAAAATATGTTTATTACTGCTGAAATAGTTGCAGCACCCGAAAACTCCAAGAGAAAGGTATAAACCTAAAAGATTGACCAACTCGGAAGCCTGTAATGCATTATGCTATAGAAACATTTTGCTCCCATGGTTTGGATAACAGATTATGACCAACAGCTTGATGTCCATCAACCCAAGAGTCAAAACACCAATCAAATTAAACAGTATTGGTAGCGATGTTCCATCCCTACAGAGCTGATCCTATGCCAAGCTACACTGTTCTTCCTTTGAAGCTGTTCTTTGTGGTCCTGTGTTACCTGATCATGAACAGTATCAACTACTAACAGATTAAGGCATCATATATTTTTATTACTTAAATAATTTGTTCCTCTTTCAAAATGACATTTATACTCCATGCACATGTCCATCCATCCAGTCCATCACAGGGCATCACATAATTAATCTCTCATCTCTTAAAACAAACAACTCTGAAGGACAAATTAAATGAATGGAAACCTTCACACAGTAACCAAGACAGGGTTTTACTGGATCTTTGAAGCACATATATTGCCTTTTTCAAAGTAGCTCCAGCATCCAGAAAGATCTGACTATAAAATAACAATTACGGTAAGATACCCACATGGCCATGCTTCAAATGTTAGCCCATAAGCTATTCTCTAGATACCTGTTCTTTCCAAATCACGTTATATAAGCATATTGGGTATACTGCCTGGCACAGAGCTTGCACAGGGGTGTCGTTCTTGCTGGGCCACTGGGTCCTGCTGATCCTGGCACTGAGTAAAAATGATCAGTCTCCCAACAGCTGGGAGTGACGGCCGTGAAACAGCAGGCAGTGCTGCAGCTTTATGGGTTATCTTTTGTTTATGGGGCAGTATTCAGCTTTAATTATTCCTCTAAATTAAACTCTTAACAGGCACGGAGAGACAGCCAGCAACTCCCAATCCCCCCTAGAAACACACACATACACCCATACACACACCTAACAGGTTACATTTTGAGCCTGGGAGGAAAGCAAATGCCACGATCATGGTTTCCAATCAAGTTAACTCCTGTTATCTCTTAAATCCAGCTATGAGCAACATGTGATTGTATTGGAACAGCTGAATTTGTGTGGAAATGTGTTTTTTTAACAGGAATGGCTTCATAGAATACACTCGATCCAATATTAGGGGCTTATAAGGCATGCATGCTGATAAGGAAGGTGATTTCACCATTTAGCCTGTTTTTAAAAATGAAAGAGACACCCACCAGGGGCAAATCTAAGACCTGTTTAAAGCCTGTGCAAACAGCATCCTTAAGCACGTATGTGCAGATGACTTTTATGAACTAAATAAACTTTCTTTCCATTTAATTACAATAAAAAAAACATTTGTCAGAAAAGATCTGTCAACACTATTTTTGTACATTTCCCAGGAACATAGACCTGTTCATTTTGTTTTCTTTTTTTCCCCTTAGTATTTCTCTCACATTTTTCTGCTGTTCTTTCTGCTAACCTATAATTGGCCTGGTTTCAGTGAAGAGTGGAAACTCTTCTCTGATGAGCAGCACAGGCCGCTGGGAAGCAGCCGGAGCCATTTAGCGTTGTGTAGCTGCGTCCAGCCAGGCCCGAGTAGGAGCTGGGAGTCAGCGAACGCTTCAAGCGTTAACGTAATTGCAAGAATGTGAAAAATGAGGCAGCGGGGCTGCAGAGCAGAGCGAAAGGTCATAGCAAGCCTCACACAAAACAACTGGCTGCAGGGACAGCCTCATTAGAGCAGTAAATCAGTTGCCCTCTTTCTCGCTACCTCTCTCTTTCTCTATAATTCGGAGAGATAAAAAGGTGTGCTATATAGATGAAGTGCCCACGTTTAGTGCTTTTTGGGCCAGGCTGGGTCGAGTCGGGCCCAGGCACTTTACACCGTACCGTAACTATCTTGGCCTGTATTGATCAGCCGTTACTGGATCTGGTGTGCAGGAGTCGATAAGTGCTCTGTGGATTACAGGTCACTTGTACTTATGTGCGGAAGATAATCAATAGGCAGTGCTTTTCTAGCCTACTCTTGGCTTTCTCTTTACTCTATCAAGTCCTCTTGACTTAGAACATATAGATAATAGGCTAAATTAATGTTTTCATTCTTGTAAATACCTGTATATATTCTACCTACTGCATTTGGACTGCATGGTCAAAGAAACACAAAGTTATATGAACTTGCTTGCTTTAAAATGTTAGATGGTTTGGGCACAACATTGGCTTGTATCAGTTTTTTTATTTAATAAAATGAAAAATATAAATATATTAAATAATACCACAGTCATAGTAAACACTTTGCCTCTGGAACGCTTTAAAAGCGTTGATGGTTAACCATGATAAAACTACTTCTGACAAGAATGAACCACAAAGATCTGCAGTGACTATGACACTGTGGTCTGGGGTTTTGGTTTTAAAAGAGCTATCCCTCTGGACTACCTAATTTAAGGCTCTATGCTGCAAAGCCTCCATCAATACCTTTGGCTGCCTATTGGTGAAACGCAAACTGTGATTGAACATGACAACAGTGTCGGACGGTGTAAGGAATCCGAGACTGTCTGGGCACTGCTGCGTGATGAAACTCTGTGCAAACACCGCAAACGAACACTCGATGCCCAACAGAGCTAGAATGGGGCGCCGTGAAAAGCTCTGCATGGCCATCCATGATAAAATGAGTAATCAGAAGTTCCTACCCACAGGAAATACAAGTTTCTAGAAAACAAAGTAACCACCGAATATGCTTTTTACACAAGGAAGAAATTTGTTTTGCTCAGGGATCACTGAACAATGTGTGTTTACTTCCCGTGACTTCCATGCTCCTACTACTCTAAGCCAGACCCTCAATACTAAGCTGCTTAGATTGTTGTAAATCACTATTTCATTGTAAATCACTATGGATAAATGCTCTGCCAAATGCTTAAATGTGAATGTTAAAAGGAAAAATGTTGTGTTATGGGCTGGAGAGAGAAGTTAAAAGTATGACCTGAATATTTGCTCTGACTCTGGCAACCCAGTGCAGGACGAAAACACAAGTGTGCCTGTTATTGCTCCTGAGCTAGTAGTTAATATTTTTTATGTTAGCAAGAGTTGGCAGAAAAATGTAATTAATCATAAGGGGTACTCTGTAATCCAAAAGAAATGCTGTTTTATACTCTGTGTGAGGAGGATGGTGTTAATGCTGAGCATTAAAATTTATTTGCAAGTTAATGCTTTAAATTATTGGGATCAATTGTAAAATAAATTACAATGCTTACAAGTCTGATAAATATTTACATATATTTAAAAGAAGCCATACCGGGCCTATGTAAAACATTTCATACAAAAAATGATTTGTAGTTGTTTTAGGTGTTGCTTTGATTTGCCTTGGAAATGTATTTATATAAATTGAAAAGCGCTTAAACTGCAAATTAAACTGACCAGGCTTTAGCATTACTTACTTGATGCTAGAAGGCTGTAGATACATGCCCAGGGCAACTTATGTTACATAACGACCTCCTATAGTTTAATTTTGTCCGAGTGCATGTTCATAAGCACATATCCTTCATTGTACTCACCTTGTTCACTGCTGTTGTCTCCACTCTGTGAGGCATGTCCTCCACTGGAGGGCCCTGGCGTGCCTGCCGAGTGTGTGGAAGTGGCGTCATCGTGGTCTCTCCAGGAAGCTGGGTTCTTTCGCCCGACAGAAGGGATCCATCCATCCACGTTCCCCATCCAAACCGCAAACCAGGAGCAGAGCACAGGAATGAGTTGAGAGAGAGAGAGAAAAATAAAACACATGAACACGCTGGAAATGTTAATGGGACATGAACGAAGCCCTGGGCTGCGTGTTTTTTGCTCTCCTTAGCAAACGCGCACA
>JAYDZF010000009.1:15388246-15405713 GCA_034509105.1 Microcambeva barbata
TTTGTATAGTATAATATAGTTCAGCTGAGCCAGGCTCGTGTACTTAGAATGAGCTGTTGTTGTTTTAAGGAAAGAAAATGACTGGTTCCACTTCCTGGCGATGAAACACCCACTGTTGGCAAGACAGGCCTCAAAAATACATTATAGCCAATTATATGTAAATCTGGTGGTTACATTTAAACCATTTAATTGTGAACAGAAATTACATTTATTAATAAAGACAGATTACTGTTTTATAACATTTTATGAAAAGTTATAAAGGTCAATTTAATATTTATAGTAAACACTGCACACAATTTGAACCTAATAAAGCACCAAATACAGGTCAAGTAAGGCAGCAAATACCTAAGGACCAAACAATCTACAACCCACTGGCTGCACATGTAACCTTAAACACACAAACAATTGTAGAATTTAGAACACTCTTTTCCTCCACATTTAACCCAATCTGTGGAGTGAAACACACAAATAGACCCCAGTGAACATAAAATAGATTCATTTTCTCCATGCCTGTCCCAAAAAACGCCACCAGTATCTGGTCGTCTCAGGCAGTAAATTTTCCTTATTTAGCTTCACAACTAAAGCAACAGACGTTTTCCCCTGGTATGAATAATGCAGAGGGATCTCTCTTTCCCCTGGTCTGTGCCACAGTCAGCGGGCTGCTCATCAGATACAGGCCTCACAACACAACAAAACAGTTGTCAGGACTCCCCAGAGTCTATTAAAGTTCAAACAAGCTGTAAAAAGGAGCAAGAGATAGAGAAAGAGCATCACCCAAACGGCCCCCGTCAATCTCACCACAAAACCCCATTCCATCTTCCAAAAACATTCTGCCAATGTAACTATTCCCTGTTGCTTGGAATATGAACTATATAATATAATCTCTTAGTTAGGATTTACTCTTATTTTTTCCGAATTGTATTAAAATGCCCTGTTACCATGATGAGAAGCATAGCAGCCAGCAAACAGTGAGGTGCAGCACAATAGGAGTAGATGGAAAATAAGATACAAGGACGGCCTGTCTCTGGAGGCAGCCTTCTCTGTATGCCGGGGTTAATGCAAGTTGTAATTAATATAAAAGCAGGCGACAATGCGAGGGAAACCTTGTAGAGGCATAGGTCACAGGAGAACATCTTATCGGTCGCCATCCACAGATTCTCACCGACACACACCTGCCCCGCCACTCAAAAGCACAACCTTCCCACATCTCTCAAAATGCCTTGAAAACTAAAAAACAATTAATTCAGTGGTCCTAGACTCTGATTCCCAACAAACCTGTTGTACTTACAGAAAGATGCATGTATGTACAGGATAAGTTAAGAATAAAGCGTATGCATGCAATTGTTGGAATGACTCAGGGCTGCATCACCCATAACGCTGACACACGAGAAACATATCGCTCAATATATCACCACAATTTGACGTTTCCAAAAGCATCCTGTGTATAAATCTCCTCACACATTTTACTCAATTTTAAAACATAATTACACAGGCAGACTGAAAGCTGACTTCAACTGCTGTGTACTTACAAGACCATCAATTATCTGTCAAAAATAGAAATAAAGTATTAATTACGCATAAAATCATTGGCAGCTATTGTATTATTAGTAACCGTGAATAGTGTCATTTTCCGAGGCATGAGGTTCAAAGATAATAGCGTACATACAAATGGTTTCTCAGGTCTCTTAAGTACTAGTAATGGAAGGAGCGAAAAACAATCGCCACTAAAAAAAAAACATTATCCAGATTTTTAAGCATAAAACGTGAATTTCAATTATTTGGTTTCACTTCCATGAAAAAGAAATCTTTATTAATAATGAAACAAAACAAAAACCACAGCATAGGCTCTGCAGCAACAAGTGAGATCAGTCTTCTCTTAGGGCTCACGGGGGAGGCCTGCCAACAGGCCTGAGCTCTCTAACACTAATCAAATAGGATATGTAGAGCCAGACATCATCCCATCACAAAACAATTGTGAGGGGTGGTGAATGCTATCGAGCAACACGTAGCTTGAAAGGGGAAATCCTATCGGAGTATGTCTACGCGTGCTGCTTAATTTAGGAGACCCCCAGAACTAAGTAAATGCACGGTTCGCTGGCTTTAGAAGCCCTGTAGGCTATATGTATGCAAACACAGAGGGCTGCAGTTGTTCAATCACAGGGCAAAGACCATGTAAAAGCCTCCATAAAAGAGATATTGCACTTTTAATTGATTTATAAATTGACTTGAATTCAAGGCAGGAGACAAGCAAAATTATTATTGCTCTGAACATTATTTATTCCAGCACTCATCAGGGAAATACGTGAGTCAAGGAATGAAATATAAACACATTTTATTTAGAACTAAGTTCTCATATAAGCTGCAAGCAAAGAAAGTGGCGATATACAAGCTACCGTAATCCTACACTGCAATCTTACAGTATGCACCAGTAATGATATGATTTCAGGAGCAATGGGAAGGAACATGCAGTTACAGCATGGCTCTTTATTAAAATTAAATCTCATACAACTGTAGCAGCCAACACAAAGACAAATTAATTAGCACAGATAATTCTAAGCAAGCGCTAATTCCTTTCTTCCCATATTAATTACATGAAGCTAACCAAAGAGTGAATTCACACTGTAGTAATTAAAATCCAAAAGTGTGATGACTAATGGAACTCTTATTACTGATAGACCCTTATCTTCAAATTAGTTTTCATGCACCCTGATAGGAGGAAAGAAGAACTACTTTTGTAAACTTTGGTCATTTGGAGAGTGAAGAGTAAGCCAACAAAAATAGAGCCTAGTCTCTGTTAACTACACTACGGTGCACTAAGCTGGAAATAAACCGCAGCAGCGGGGTGTGAATAAAACTGTGCTTATTAAGCCCTGTGTCAGGTAGATGAGCAAGGGCGAGAGCTCGAAATGAGCACAACTAGTACAATGGCCTGTCTCCTTCATGGTGAAGAGCCTCATCATCCCCAGTAACCAGCTTCCGCCAAATGAGATGTAGCCCTGGGCTATATATTAAAAATGCATAGCAAAGCAACCAAAAAGGGACGTGAGAGATTCTAACTAAATAAATTAGCATATCTAACTATCAAATTGCCTGCCCCTCTCTTACTTAAAGAGTGGATTGGAATAAATAATAAAACACAGAAGAATGAAAAAATACAATGAAACACAGCATGTTTATGTAAAAATCCATTTCTGAATTTTGCACTATTATGAATTCTTTGCATTTAAATAAACTAGACACTTAATCATGCTTGTAAGTACTGTGATATTTTTGCAGTTATCTCTAAATATGTGTTTTGTGCTTAGAAAAAAATTCACAAAATGTATGTTGTAAAATATTAGTACAATATCATAGCTTGATAGATTTTAGAATGATTTAAGTTTACTGCAAGTTTTTAATGTTTAGAATTTTTTGCCTAAACAAAAAGTGCAATTAAATAAATAAATCATTTGTGCAATGCTGGATCTTTTAAAAGTGGATGACAATATAAATTAATGACAATTATTAGTAGTATTGTCATTATTAATATATTATATTATACAAATATGAAAAATATGTAAAAATCAGTTCATAATTAATATTTAAATTATAAAAAAATATTACATGAGATGTCATTTTTACTATCGTTGATTAATGTCATTGTACAAAATTGTACAGACAATCTGAATCCAAATGTGTGTGATCCAAATTCGAGTTATTTTTGTTTTGTAATAACAGTGTAACTACCGGTTGACAGAACATTAGTTAATATTACAATATCCCAGATGATACTCAAAATTGTGTCACTGTAAAGAACTCAAAATGTAAAACTTCGACTTGAATAAAACCAAGCGCAGTTGTAAAATGTCACCGCTGCCAAAGCAGAGAAATAAATTGCTCAGAACTAAAAGGACTAATGAGGTGGTCGGTGTAAATGACCACAGACTGACTGATCTGCCATATAAACCTATGTTTCTAATTATCAAAAAGTATATCCTTAACAAGAATCCCAGAGCCACAAGCTGCGTGTGTGAGAGAGGGCATCAACCATCTGCCGCCATCAAGCTAAACCTGCTGGTTTATCTAATCTCTTCAGTATAAACAGCAGCAGACTTTATTTCTGCTCTTATTCTGTCAGCACAGTTTACACACTAGGCTATTTTACTCGAATCACACAACCTGTCCAAATCGGAATGAATTTAACTTTGGGGTCATTTCATGTAACTCGGAGAGAAAGCAGCGCGTAAAGGAACGACTCCAACCCCGACATGTGCGATGCTGTGACTTTACGGCACACTACAATCTGCTTTAAGTCCTAATAGGCTTTAGACTTCGCTGCTGATGACTACATATTAAGCATTCCCCTGGTAGGAAAACTCCTGCTTGCTTCTACATTGTACTCACCGTATAAACCACATTAACACGGCTATGACCATTTCTCACCGCGGTGCGTTTATTACACCGAAATAAACACGCTTAAACCACGACATCGATTTCCAAATCCTAAGCTACTACACTTCAGGTGCACATAAATGCAGTCAGGATATAGAAGAGCCTAAAGGCCGTAAAACTGGCACAAGGGCGAGAAGAAACCACAAGACGATCAATAAAAAACAATTAAAGACATTACCATCAAGACCACCGCTGTGCTGCCAAACCGTGAGCACATCAAACATTATGAACTTGATGGCTATAAGAAGTAATAAATTTATTTTCTTCTTTCTCTTTGGTGCAGATTTACACAAATGATCCCGTAAGACACACAATGGACTTAATTAGTGCCTATAATATAATTTGGCACACGCGTATTTACGCGTATTTACAAGTCGCTATGGCACCGACAAAAATACTATTTAGACCCCAATCTTCACATCAAGCTTTGCTTCCGTCACCCCACTTTCAGATTAAACTCAGCCTAAACAAATAAAATATTTTCTATATAAATATATACCACTCGAGAGCAGAATTCAACAAGCGTCAGTCCTGTGTTTTAAAGTTACGAGCGTGCTGTTATTTACAGCAAAGGTGAACCAAAGTTCAGCCCGAGTATAGACAATAACAACTTGGCTCCATATTAGTTCAAGGCATTTGTGGGCAGCCTGTTGGTCTCACCCTTTCATAGGCTACAGAACAACACATGGCACCCCGCCGCACTCCGCTCACTCACTGACGAAGAAAAGCGAAATAAAATAAAACCATGTTACTTACATGATCGGCTAAGTTGGTTGAAGAGCCCGAAAGTTCTTCGTGGTCCGATTTCGAGCTGCCGTCCCGCTCGTCTATAACTAAATCTATTGGCATTTTTCCTTTCAAACAACTGATGTACCGATGGCAAAAATTGTCGCAGAGTTCGTGCACCTAAAGCAGAAAAAAAAGATTTGCTTATTTCAGAATAAAAAAAAGCTAATAAGCAGGACATAAATAACCAAAAGCAAGGGGCACGATCGCAAGGAAACAATAGTGAAATTGTTGCGGCGCTTATTATTCTCAAGGGTACCTGAGCAACAAGTTGTACGGCAAAAACAAACATGCACATAAAAGCACGTCCTGCCTATCCTGCGCTCATATGAGCTAAACCTAATCCATCTGACAGTTTCAGCATTTTTAAGGCGTATTGTAAAACAAATCAATAATTATCACATGCCGCATTATCTTCCATCAATTGCGCCATTTCGAACATACACAGCTGGACACATCTGCTTATTATTATTATTTGCCTACAAACTCAACTTCAGAAAAAAAATGCAGTAAAGGTGGAATTACCTTTTCTAATTCCAAAAGATGAAACCGTAATACTTGGATGGCCTGGATCATCTGCAGGGATAACAACAAAAACAATAGTTTGTATATTTGTCACGCATTTTATATTTTAAATATTGAAACAGTTGCAACGCCCAAACTCTTCAAACAGCCGAAAGGAATAATCTCAGAAGCTTGTGTATTCTGTGATATGGCTGTGTGCACTGTTAAACGTTTGCGTGCTTGATATGGGGGCAACTCGTTATAACAGCGAATTACACTTGACTTCAGATAATCGTGATTAGGCTTTTGCTCGAGTCAGTATGGAGTCGCAGCGCTTAATCAGTGATTTCCTTCACGGCCTCCTGTGGTAGCATAATGCCCTGCCACTCGAGACCTTCCCTCTTATTCGCTTCAAAGAAAGCTGTCCAGCATCTGACGATCAAAATCCCCTCGTATTTACTTTACTAACCTGGGCAAAAAAACAGCCGTGGGTCGCCAACACCACACAAGCAAACAAATGGGAAACAATGCCAGGTCGAGTCTATGACTTACCAAATTGTCCAGCTCTGGATTTGAAGAAAATAAAGGTTTTTCTGCTCGAACCTGGAAACACATTAATAATGGCAGTTAATTCCACACACACACTTTTTTTTTCACTCGGCGTTTCTCTGAACTGCTGTTGGTAATTTAACAAATTACACGCATAATTGTAATCGCTCAGCGATTGCAATGCGATTATACATTTTTAAGGTTTTTAAAAAAAATAATAATCAGTTAACGATGTAACCCAATATATTTATTCCACAATGAATAAGTTTTTATTAATATATTTAGTGTAATTAGTTTTAAAGTGCTTTTTGATCACAGAATGAAAAACACCTAAACAAAAACCGTATACATACAATTAAATTAATAAATTGACAATGACCTGTTTGGCAAACACGGCGATGTCCTCGTTGAAGGAATCGGAGGAGCACACGTCCCCTCCAGCCACCCCGGGCTCTCTGGGTGTGCAAGTCGCGAGCTCGCACTTCTCAAAGACCAGCGCGAGCAGAGGGAAAAGCGGATGACTGTAAACAGGGAACATCGGGTTCAATCCAATTCTAAACAAAACAACTAAAAGTAAGCAGCTGAAGTTTGCTTCTGGTTTTTCCGGTCGTAAAATAAACTTGTCTCAAACCGATTACATCATATTTGCATTGTACACAGGCGGATAGTTTTGCTAAGAAAACTGATCGACTGGGTGACATGAGTGTTAAAGCTTTTGTTTCATTTTTAAACAAATGGAATTGTTTAAATAAAAAAGATGGTAGGATGTGTGCAAAATGTCGAGGGTAGATATAGTGTTAATAATGTACCATATTTTAAGACGCTTACTTGTTCAGCAATACTTTAATTTTTGATTGTCATTTTGAAACACGTTCTTAAAACATATTCTGGGTCGGAAAGACAATAATTCACAGAAAATTACTGTTAACGCAATTAAAAATAAATTTTTATGTGAATTAAAACGATTCTGTCTAAGTGTCACGTTAATACGGTGACAGTACATAAGTTAGTTATGCAGTCCTGAGTATCTTGTGCAATATATAAAGCACAAGATCAAAATTGCTAAACTACTTCGACTTTGCACCAATGTTTTAGGCTAACCTGAAAGACATAATTTTGTGTTACAGTATCACTCTCCACTGACTTATGTACTTTTGTAGGATTGGCTGATTGCTGCAAATTTGGTAAAAACGCTGTACTTCTAAAGCAAAAAAAAGACTCATACTGGCGCGGCATAATTGTTTTACTCACCCATAAATTTGGTCTTTGTCCCTCTTTAAAACGTCGTTGACAGCCGAGCCCATACTGGTAGGCATGACGTTTGGATGCGGTGCATGTGCGCCGTAGTGCTGGCTCGCGTGCAGCGGCGGACCGTGGTTCAAATGGTGCACTTGGGTCAGCGGCCGAGGCGCGTGCGGGTCGCCGTACATGGACGCCGGCACTCCGACTCCGTCCATGGCGCCGTAATGGGCCAACTCATCGTACTAGAAATAAAACATGCCAAAAGTCATGTACAATGCACATGCATGAGGCAAAATGCAAAACGTACTGCTTTTGAGAAATGTTTCTTTTGTAAATAAAAATAAATATAAGCTATATGAAAGTGGACAGGAACTAAATCATGAATACCATTGGCAGTATAATGTGTACTGCTAGAGCTATCTAGCACCACAATGTTACACTATGAAATAGTTGTGAATTACCAAAAACATGTTGAAAGTTCACTTTTCAGCAGTTTGTAGAAAGTGCGAACTCCAAACTGCAGCAAAAATGCAAAGAGCCGCCGCTACAATGCTGGTAGAGATGCCGGGTTAGATTAAGGGGATACGTCCAAATGCCTTATCTAGTAAGAGTTTATAAATGACGCGTCGGGGTGTTACGGAGATCCATACACGAGGCCCATGCAATAGTGTGTGTATAGGTAAATGCTGGAGATTTAAAACCTACCCTCTGCGCCATCAGGCTGCGCTCCAATAAACTCCTGGATGTGTCGTGTATTTAATATCCCAGTCCGGCGAGAACGTGATTCAGCGGTAAGATTCCCTCTCCGAACTTTGTGAATTCTCCTATTCTCCAAGACCGATCGCAGGCATCGAAAAGAGTTGGGCAATTTTTCTTGTTTTCCTCCTCGCCCCACAAAAAAGTCGAACAAAATGTCAAAAAGCAAACTGAAGGTTACAGTCGGCCCATCAACAACCTGCATGTAACTAAACTGTCGTGTCTCATGGCTTTTTGCCACTCTGGCTGTCAATCAAAGCCAGAGCTTGTCAAGGTAATGAATGAATGATGGTCGGCGATGATGTTCAAGAACAGGACGAAATCTTTTTTTAGTCCGTTTTCCCCCTCCAAACTCCGCGTCCCGTCTTCGGCTCTCCGCTTCTCTTGCTCGCTTGATTATCACTGTAGGGGGAAAAAGCAGAGCGAGAAAAATTAAAAGCTTGCCATTGCAGCTCGCTGTTCTCCCCGGCAGCTATTGGTCTATGGCAGGCTGAGAGATGAGTGAGTGTCAGGGAGTGTTGGCAGGTTGGTGGCTGCTGCTGGCGCGCTTATAGAAGAACTGAGTGTGTGAGTGAGTTCGCAGCGCAGAGCGGCGCACTGTGTGCAATGACGGAACCCGGAAGTAGCGCCGGCCACAGCCAGTCCCGCCGCGCGCACACAGAGGAGAGACCAAACCCTGCGATAGGCAGCGCGCGCACAGAGGACGCCTTCAACTCTGCACGGGGGGAGCCAAACAACAGGCGCGCGCGCGCGCGCGTACATACACACATTATACACAAGGCTGAAAAGTGAAGTATCTGAAAGGGAGAACAGAAAGACTGAAACTCGTTTTGCGCGTTAATCTACATTGCTATGTACTACATACGTTGGCATGCAGTTTGGCCACAAAGCAGATATTTTACACGACATGTTCCCAGACTTGGACTTTATGAAAACGTCTTCTGAATACAACGCGCTTTGAAATTTTAATAGATTTGAAAGTGTGCTGAACATTATTGAACAAACATAAACACCAGTTTAAAAAACTTTTTCTCTATAAATGCTGTGTCTCTGGTGGCATCAAATAAGCTGGTGTCACCAGTTCTGTTGTAGAAATGCAATAAAGAAAGTTGTATGTAGTGGACCTGTATTCTGTATGAGTACTTCAATATTAGTTTTTGAAGAACCTATTGTACTTCTTACACTTATCAATGAGCTGTTCGGATTTTTATATTATCTAATGGGAAAATGGCCAACATGGCTCTTTTATATGGCCCCTTTAGTTTAAATGTACTGACAGGGTAATCTGATTACTTAAATGCTAGTACACATTCAAGTAATAGTCAATCATAAGTTGATTAAAACCAAATTCAAACTAACCAAACCCCAGACCCCTTAAATATTCGACTATGCATTAATATAGAGCACACCCACCACGAATAATTAAAAAAACTGTATTATTTGATGTTTGGATTTTAAATTATTGCAAGTAACATTGTTCACAACACTTGGCTGCATCGTTTATTGTAATGTCAAAGCATTACCCATTATTTTCCGACTGAGTAAAAATAAGACCAAACAGCTCTAAATTTAAAAGTTGTGACATTTCGATAGTGATTCACAGTAAAAGAAAATGAGACCATGGTGCAGAGCAGCAGTTCTTTCATTATTGACAAAAGTTGGATGTGTTAGCAATAAAAAGGCTATATACTGCAGCTATCAACACCCAAGAAAACGTCCACTTTGCTAAGTGTTTCCTCCGGGCTGGTAAAAGTGTAGATTCTGTTCCCAAATAAAATTACTTGCTGTAATTCTTAATACTTCACGCAATTCGTTTGCACATTCAAATCAACAAATTTTAACGGCAACACGAATGATCAGAAAGGAATCTTTCAAAGCCAAAGTTTTGTTTAAAGCGTCTTTCGTCCAATCACGTCTCAAGATAGAAAGAAATCTGTGCCTTACCTCTTGGAGCAGTCAATTATCAAAGCGCCCCAAAGATCATCAATCATGAGGAAAGCTTGAAAGTTTAGAGGAGGAGCAATGGCCAGGCCATCGATTGCAATACTGCTGGCCCTTTCCCCGAATGCCAAGCGCTTTTTGAGCTCCCAGCCCAAAGAGGTCATCCATCCCTTTTTAATATTTAGCCACATCATTGACAATAGCTTGCACACCGACGGTCGCGTGACATCATCGCTTTATTAAAACCGGCTTTAGCATCAATGCGGCGACATTTAAAGCTCCGTGACCTGTTTTGTTTTTGAATGAACAATTTTGGCGCATGAGTGCAGCATGAAGTCTACGGCATATAAACTACACATAACACGCCTAAGTAGTTTGGTTTGCATTTGCATAATGGATTTTTTGCAATGAAATATCTCTGTGTTGTTGTCAAAGATGTCTTAGTAATAAAAAGAAGAGGGAAGCGCAGGGAGAACAGTCGAAGCCGGTCGGTCGGCTGTGAGATTATCTCATGCCTTGCATAGAGGGGAAAAACTCCATCCGCCAGCTCTCTGTGTGCACGCCGCGACCAGAGCTCTGCGACTCACCCAGTAGGCAGCATGCCTACTCCCACTCTCCGGTCTCAGCAGCTACTTTCATTCACACTCCCATTCTCTAGCCTGATGCGCTTTTCCTGGATACAATGCTGCGGTGAGTGCAAATCCTCTCTTCGTTTAAGCTCCAGGAGGAAGGACTGTGGTTTCCATTTGAGAATGCGGAGCGTTAAATGCCAGGTGAGGTCAGGAATAATCACAGCGCTGTTTGTTTACCAAACACTTTAGATTCGACTCATTGAGATAGCTTTACTGTGCCATTAAGATGTTAAATCAAGGGTACATTCAACCATTTGTTAGTATATATATATATATATATATATATATATATATATATATAGTGTTATTTGACTAGCTTTGTTTGTATTAAATTAAATTAAACAGCACGTATAAGGGAAATTCAGTTTTTTATTAACAATTAATAAATTTAACCTCAAATAAAATATTTAAATCCTTAAGGGATAAGACCAGCGGTAATAGCAGTCCCTTAATTGCTGTAATTATCATGCTGACGAAAGCCGAGATTTCAGTTGAAATCATGCTCTATTTTTTTTTGATTATGCCCATTTTTTTATTAGGACGTTTTCCTACTTTGCAGTGAATCTGTTTAAATAAAATTCTGCGCAGTTTGACGGGAAAATCTGCAGATTGTTGGCCTGTGCCGGATAGGACATTAACGGGCGGTAAATGTTCATCTCGTGGTGTCAGATTGAGGTCAGTTTAGGGTTAAAGCTATCGGTGTCCGTGTGGGACATGGCCAGCTGCGTTTGGATTCATTAGAGGGCATGGGATCCATTTCAAGCAAAACAGCGAGACAATCACGAGTCTACGGAACCGCTTCTATCTTGCATGTGTTCTTCATTGAAACAAACAAATGTACTTCTTAATAACAGTCAGATTACTTCTTAAGCACTTTGGCATTGTGAAGTTACCCGTTAACATCATATTAGTTTAAATACTTCTTTTATACACGTCCTTAGATTGTTTTAAGTTGCAAATAGTGTGTAACAAGTGTCCATTTGAATGTTCAAATCCATTGTTACTACTAATAATAAAAGACAGATTTATACCTTTCGTCCATACTATTAATTGAGTTTACTAACTTTAAAGTCGTGAGGTTGATATTATGCCCTTTGGGGCATCTGGTCAGAAATTGTATTAATTATTTTTTAATATTTGAACTACACCAGTGTTAAGGTAAAGTTTACATATTAAGTTTGAATGACATTAAATTGACCGATTTCGAGACATTAACTGTTTATAAGGCGTTATAAGCACAATGATCTCAAACTGAACTTTATTTGACCCTACGTGAAATGTGGCTCGTTTCTCTGTAAGCAGACTGTGCAACTTAAATACTTGGAAAAGTTTCGCGTCCAACTGTAAATTCTTCAGCCTGAATAGTGTATTTTACTTTCACCGTGTCTCATAGTGCACCAAGCTAAAGTGTGTGGGTGTGTTAGAGTGTGTGTGTGTGTGTGTGTGTGTGTGTGTGTGTGTAGGGGGGGGGGTATGGTAGGGTAAGGTACTCGTGCAAACTGTAACCTAGGTATTCCCATAGTAATGTTAAAGATTCAGTGTATCTTTTGCTGACCCGCCGTGCAAAATATGCAGCTCTTTACCGCCATCTGGCGTCCAGTTTATCACGAGTGTAGCCCAACTTGTTGTACCCACTTACATTATATGCCAATCTGAAATTAAATACATAAAGAAAATAATGACCAAAACAGATCAATGAGTTACATTTTTATTCTAACTTATTATTTAAATGTATGTGTTCCTGCCTGACGCATATTATTCCACAATACAATATAATAAATGTCCAAGCTTCTTTAAATGTGTCGTGTACTGAGTTTTCGTTTATTTCGAGTAAATAAAGGATGTAAAATTATTTTCGATAATCAAACATTGTATGTTTTTTAATATTCGAAAATTAGCACACACTGACAGCACTAAACGAATCGAAAAAAATGGAATCAGATTTTACAATGACATAGATTTTCATACTACGAATAATATTTGAACCAAAATTACTCATCTGTGCGCATCAGTTTTTAGGATACTTTTATTTTGCAATGTTTTGCTTTATTTTATAAAATACTAGCTAATTTGTATATGTAAGTAATTGCAAGTACATAAACAAATAATAATTATTTGTCAGTGCAAAACTGAAAGGACGTAAATTAAGAAGTTATCAAAAATAATACAATTTAAAAATTAAATTAAAATTAAATATTGATATTCGAACCTGTAGTTTTATAATATGTATGAAAACATTTTGTATTCATTTATTATTATTATTATTATTATTATTATTATTATTATTATTATTATTATTATTATTATTCATGTTGTTGTTATTATTAATAATGTAATAATAATAACAACACATTATTATTATTATTATTATTGTTATTATTATTATTATAACAATAATAATAATAATATTGCGCAGTTGTTGTTTCTTTTAGTTAAACGTATTTAAATTGAATTTTTCTCACCAACCCAAAAAGCGAATGTCTCTCCCAGAAGCAGAACTGGATAATAGATTCAAATGAGGACACGCTTGGTAAATTTCTGTGAAGCGTTTTTAAACCGTTTAATGGCCGCATGTATTTGTTCCGTGGGGCTGCGCCACATGGAAAGACAGCGCTGATCATCCCTTTAACGTCGCACACATTATTGCTCATTATTAGGCCATATTAAGAATTTAAACTCACACGGCATTTGTTTTGAAATAAAAGCAACATTTGCGAATAGTTGAGAACACCCGTAATGCTGTGCAGATTGCGCTCTTGAGTGGAAATGTGCGCAGTAGATAAACAGAGCTGAAGACGCAGCACCGCTCCTTCCGGTCGCTCGCTGTTTAAAGCGCTAATATCAGCCTGGTTTTTATTCCGCATCACCCTACTCCTTATCTAGTCCCTGTTTGAGCAGGGCAGTGCACCGGTGACCTTAATGCGGGTTCTGGAGACAGAAAGCGTAGCAGTCAAGTGTTCCTCCCCCGCTGTTCACAGCAAACCGCTGATCCCGGGTGGATTGAAATCCTTTTCATCAGCGGCTCGGTTAACTGCGCTCTCCGCTGCCCGAAGAAACGGACCCTCATGCACCTTCTGTTTCTTTATTTGGAAACGTGTGACGTTCTAACTAGAATAACCATCATTCTCACTGACTGCTGCACAGGAGACACTTGCTCTGCGGTGTAAAATCGTCTTCAGCGTTCGCCCGTGTTTTCGGTGAAGTGCTGTACCGTGCAGAAATGTTAGTGGTGGATAATTGTGAGAATTTTGCGCATGATAGGCTACACGCGCACCGAAACACTGGAAGTCTGTTGCGCTTTTTCGCTTCTGTTTACGAACCATCCGCAAATCACACAGAAGCTGAATTATTGTCCGTAAACTCAAACGCGCCTCCCTACCTGGAACAATCCACAGAATGAATAATCTGTGCTGAACATTTTATTTAAAGCCTTGCTGAACGTGCTATGGGGTTTGTATGTGTAGATTTCTGCGGCAAGTGTCTGACTTTTGGCATTTCGTCTGGCTTTTGCGCAAGAAACTTCTACATTTATTTAACACCATAATACGTAATGTACATCAAATTAAAAAAAAGTCGCAAATACAGGTCAAAGAAAGATTTTTAGAGGGCTGTTGCTTACAATGTCATTTATCTATTATCTATCTAAAATCTTTTTAGAAAAAAGCACATTCACAAAACAAAGGAATGAAGCAAGCACCAAATAAATTTCTTTATTATTATTATTATTATTATTATTATTATTATTATTATTATTATTATTATTACTACTACTACTACTACTACTGTAGTAGCAGTATTGTAGTAGCAGTATTGACAACATTATTTTTTCTTTTTTTGAAATAAAAAAAAATAAAATAGAAAAAAATAAATAGGAAATAAACAAAAGCATTTGAAATATAACAGTGAACCGTCCCCTTTAAGTTCGTGTATTATAAGATGATATTTGGTGCCATAATAAAAATTACAAATTCTTGAAAATTAAATGTGTTATGTAACTTTTGGGCAGTTAACGACCTGGAGCCATCCCTGGTATAATTATATTCCTATAAGCAATTTAGGCATGATGATTTATGACATTTGAGTCCAAACATTTTGCCAAATTCAACCTGACAGCTCTGATTATGAACTGACATCTTTGGCATTCTGGGGCAACACAATCTTCCCCCAACAAACAGTGTTAGACTACAGCTTAATAACATGAAACTTTAATAAACAGTTTTACATATCTGTATTAATCTAATCGAATATGTCCTTGGTTTTATTATTGAAGAAAGTATGTACATTTTCTTTTCAGTTGCAGTTCTGCACTACAGCTTATGAGATTTAGCCCAAACTCACATTTAACTGAACAAATAGCCCTTGGTGCAAAATCCCATCTATGCTCTAACATCTAAGCAGCAAGTGATTGTTTCAGACGGATCAAAATAAAAACTTGCTTCCCATACACTTGTTTGAAATGTATCCAAACAAATGCTGTTGATGTGTTTGTCTGTGTTTTGTTTTCTATGTTATTCCCTCTCTCAGTATTTCCCTCTTGGTTCTGGAAGAGTTCACATGATCAAACAAGGTATCCAGGTAATTACTGTGCATTGTCAAATAAATGCACAATAAAAGGACTGCTGATTCAAATGAGGAGTGAAATATCAAAGAAATAGGTTCCCTTTGCAGCCAGACACTTATCCACACAGGAGACGGCAATGAGACGACTGCCACGGGGACACACTCAGATTCATTCCTCAGAACATACAGTATTACACCTCGCAATATTGTACACACAAGCAAATAATGTGTGAAGATTTGCACTCTGCATCTTGGAATCTCACCGCACTCGGATTTGATTAAATTCAAGTCTTACTTCAACTCAAAGCAGAGTGAACATCAAAGAACAATAACATTACGACTGAAGACGTAATGGCACAAAATTCAAACCTTGAGTTAATGTAAAAATAGTCAGATACACAAAATATTAGATGCAAGTCATATACATGTTTTAATGAAAGTATTAAAGTTTAAATAAAATGAGAGTTTAAAATACATGAT
This sequence comes from Microcambeva barbata, assembly GCA_034509105.1. Lineage (NCBI taxonomy): Eukaryota > Metazoa > Chordata > Actinopteri > Siluriformes > Trichomycteridae > Microcambeva > Microcambeva barbata. Next base: position 15,404,128 of record JAYDZF010000009.1, read on the forward strand.
CATGAATTAACAAAATATTTTGACACTATTCTTTGTAAAGTTTATTAAAAATTAAAGTACAAATTATTATTTTTTAACTTTTATTTATTATTATTTAATAATTTCATTATCTGGTCTTATTGGGTTTGGAGTCATCCAGTAGTGATTGCTACAAGACAGGAATGCAAGTATACATGTAGCTGAATTTGTTTACACATCTGCCCAGGCGAAGGGTCAAACTTGTAAAGTGAAATGTTGCAGAGTCACATATGGAATACTGGATATTTCGTTGCCAGTTACACAAGGGTAGCTATAATGTTAAACAAAGTTTGCCCTTTCTTCATACATCTTAATGGTTATTTGTATTTAATAGTAAAATACCTAAATAGAATGAATGTTTGACAATTGAGTGTGAGAAATAAATGGACAAAAATATGTGGACACCCATCGTAGTTATTTAGTTCAAATGTTTCAGCTACACCATTTGCTGAAAGTTTATGAAAAAAAATCAGTAAAATAAACTATTTGCCACTATTTGAACATTTAAGCATGGTTGTTTCCCTGTGAATAAAAAAGATCCATAAAGAGATGTTTGGTGTGATGTGTTTTGTGTTTGATGTTGCCTTTTTTGTGCCATCAGTACATGACCTCAAAGCTCTTTTTCCAAGGGTTGTTTAAGTCCATAATAATGCCTGTAATTTTTATAATGAGATGAGATTTGGTAAAGACAAATTCTTCCTGTGTTTGGTGTTTCTTTGCTTTTCCATAGACTAAAGGATTTTAACACGTCTCTGATGGTGTATGGGATCATAGTAAACATTTACTAAAGTATTTTCACATCCGACAGCACTAAATAAAAATCAAATAAATCAGTTCAAAGAACTACTCCTAACCTTGGGGCATTGCAGCTCTTATAGCTCTCAGAATTGAGCTCTTATAAACCACTTACTGCAATAGTTCTGAAACATTTACTTAGACGATGTATCTGGCATAATCTTTGAACTTATCATATGATATATGAGAATTGACCCCAAGAAATGATAAAACACAGAAGTGGATGGTGTATAAAATAATAACCCCAGCCTGTAAGTACTCGTTAGTTTTACATTATAAGCAAACAGTTTTTTAAGTTGCACAAAGTTCTGAAAGATAATTTGGAAGTAAACATTCTGCCAGTGAACGACTAGATCATTAATTATTGAGAGCCACAAACAAGTTTCATACTTCAGCATTAAACATGAGCATTTTATAACTCATTAAATAAGGCTGAGGGAAAGTCAAAGGAAGAAGACATTTCTGAAATAGTGTAAAAGTTGAACTATGTGAAGTCAATGATAGTTGTTGTATACACGAGGTTTCTCATATTTAGGTCAACAATCAATATACATTCATGAATAAGAAATGATTTGAACACTTCCTAATACTTAATCTTCACTAAACTTTCTTGTTACATTTTTTTAGTAACAAGTTTTAATTTAATATCTGGAAAAACAATTAAGATAAACGATTAAGTGTGGGTTGATCTAAATAAAAACTTGATAATTTTGATGAAATAATATCAATAAAAATGATATTACTTTACATTTACATGCATTTTAAGTTCACAA
>JAYDZF010000009.1:15533929-15551436 GCA_034509105.1 Microcambeva barbata
ATTGATCAGCTCCAGATGTTAAGATTCAGTATACAGTTAGTGCCTTTTGAAGGTTATGTCAATGTCTGTTGATGTCTGTTCTAGTTTTTCCTTTAACAAATTATTAAAATGGTAACGATTTATGCAGGTAGAGCTGGTGATGTACAGCTCTAGCGGTTAGGGTTGAGTAATAAAGTTACTGTCTTTTAAAAGTTGCTTTCAATGTCTATTTTTTACTTCCTTTTAATAGTTTAAGGGGCAAACTGGCTATTTCAAAGTTTGAATCTAACTTTTTAGCTTTATAGCCTGTATAATTTATACACTGATATAATTGCAAATTGTATTTTTGTCATTTGTCAGTGTATGTCAGATTATTTTTTCTTTTTGCCTTTTATAAAAAAGAATACAATAAAGTACTCTGAACCAAGACTGATTAAATGTTATGGTACCTCAGCATGACCACCACTGCATTATGGTGATGTTGAACTTAAATTATCATACATGAGCTAAGCAAGTTTACAGTGATAGCCTAATGGGTCCAGTCTTAGACCCCTGAGAAAAACAATGACTGGGCTTGCACTCTAATCCCATCATCCAGAAAACCTTAAATTAAAGATAATTTAATTGCTTTTTACAAGTGCCCATACATGGTATACACTGTTATGTAAATATACAAACGCTAGGTGGCGACAAAGCCCAGACTTTGTAATAGAACACTGTTACTTAAGAGCCTTGTTTAAAACACTGTAATAAAGTAATAAAGCTTGAACAGTTTAGTGCCTGTTGCTAGTGCAAGTTTAATAGTTCCATATCTGAGACCTGCGTAAGAAAGGGCTTCCAGTAAAGAAAAAAACAAGTTCCCTAAATACAGGAGCAGCCAAAACGTTTAAGGAATGGGTAAACACTTTCTGCAGTACTGGGTCGAGTTTTATTGACTGCCTGCTTCAGCTGAATCCTACTCACCGAGCCAAGTTTTACTGATGACTGTAGAGTTGATGCACTAGGGGTTAAGATCCAGGACCGTATATGGGTTGGGTTTTGGTCCTAGCTTTAATGAATGGACTTCATGGTCCAACATTCACTCATAAGTCATATTGACGTTCTAGTGTTTTGTTTCATGCAAATACAAATTGCTTTGTAATAGATTTAGACTAAAAGTAAACCAGTTTTTTTTTAAACTCATCAGTTCCCCCATGTTCTCGAGTGTATCCCAAGGTTTATAAATCTATGATGGGGTAAAATAGATGAGCACGCATAACTTATTACATCTGTAAGGTGTAAGAATAATATGAAGAATTTGCAATGAGGTGAAGATTTGTCCAGTTGTGATAAAGCCCTATACACAAGTGATAAAACATTAAGGTTAAACGGATTAGTTTTGAATCTTCTGATGTATCTTCAGTTCCAATAACTTCCAGCAGGTCGCGCAATACACCAGAATATAAACGACATTGCGTTAGCTTCACGTTTCAGCATTTTTAATGTCTGTTTTAGGATTTAAATTTAATTGTTCAGCGCTAATAACTGATCACCCATGTGTACATGAATTGCTTCCATAAGTAAATACTTGTTTATCACCCTTTTGTGAGCAATGGCTGCAACTAAAGAGTTTTTTTTCTCTCCTAAAATGGTTTGATCAAGCCCAGGCAAAAGTCAAGCAGGGATTTCCACAGTTTTGGAAGAAAAGTGATAAGAGATTAGAAATTCTTCCCAATATAACGAGTAACGAAGTTTATCATTACAACAAAACTAAAACAAAGAAACTTAAACTAGCATTAAGAGATCACCTTACGCTCTGCTAGCTGCTTGGGAGTTAACCAGTCATATTAACAGTTATGCTGTATTATCATAATACATTCACAAATTATCATTATTATTCATATAAGCTGGTATTTGTGGGAAACACACATCATAATAAACAAGTAGACTCTTTAATTAACTACCAACACAATATAACATACATGAACTACACTGATATGAATTGGTGGCACCTTCTTTTGTGCATAGAGTGAAATATACATTCTACTCCTTACCGGTTAATATCAATATTGTTGAGGGAGTCTGCATTTATTTTCATTAATAAATATTTCTTGTAATCTATGAATGCTATGTCGACAAAATAGAAAACAATATGAGCAGCCATTTTCAGTCATTTTGAAAGTTTATTGAATTAGAATTAAAGTCATGTTGTGGATCAGTGTATTTTTAAATGTTGAAATCTAAAAACTGTTGTTTTCTCTTATTGCTGAGGACTTTCGTGCCTTTTAGTTTTCTCCTACAAAACATTTGCCTAGACTTACAAAAGGCTTGACCATTATCTAACGAGTTCAGTGAGTTCTCTACATAATAGAACAATCTGTGTGTGCACTCTCTTGTGTTTTCAGGATTGGCAGCAAAGACCATGGCTTGGTTACGCTGTTGTTATGCATGCAACCAATGTCACTTAGTCTCATTTTCCACCCAAACAATCTGACGGTGTGTACGCTTGTCTTTGCTGAGAAAGTAATGTTTGGTGCCCTTTCAAAATATCTATATCACAATCTATAATCGTTTGTGATTGGCATGTTCCAAATTGACTAGGATTTACTTTTGCAAACCTGATTTTGAATGTTGAATCTTAAATCAGATTGTATTTCTCAGAGTACAAACCTCATTTCTAGAAAAGTTAAATTAGTATGAATATGTAATTTGTAATATGTAACCTTTATTTAACTGAATTTTGAAGCACTTTTACTGACCAACTTACTTATTTTATTGTATTATGTGCCAAGAAAAAAATCCTGATAACACTTTTGTTTAGGAACTGAAGTTTGAGGCATAGTGGCTTGGTGGTTAGTAATGTCGCCTTGCAGCACGATGGTCCTGGGTTCCTCTCACAGCCCAAAAACATGTAGTCAGGTTAATTGGAGACACTGAATTATATAGATACCTAGCCATTGTAGTGTCAGACCCAAGTCTGGATAATATGGAATCTGGTATTCAGCACCCGGCAACAATACCTTCATGCTTATGCAAGTCAACCATGCAAGTTATACCATGACAGTTCACTCATCTGTTCAGCATCCATTTTTTTCCAAAAACATGCTTAGTCATGTACTAATTTAAGCCAGGTTTCTATATGCTTTTGAGAGAACTCCAAAGCATTTCTGCATGGAAGTGACACATGGCATTCCTGTTGTGTAATAGTTGCATTGCATTTCTTTATGCAGTATTTAGACAAGAGAAAAGAATGTCTCTTTAAAATGTCTTTTTTGTTTTGTTTTATTTTATCTTATTGAAAACACCCTCATGATTTAGGTTAGGTAGAGGTTTGTGGTGCTAAAACATGAAAACTTAAAGATTATGTATTTTCCATCCAATCTAATCATATCCATCACTCATTCAGAGTCATGCGCCAATCCTCATCATATCCTGTCTAATTGTGCAGGTGGCATTGATAACCCAATAGAGGTCACAACTGCAGCTGCCATCAGGAATCCCCAAGATCTCCTTTTGTTGAGCCAATCTTTGTCCCTGGCCAGGCTGTTGGCAATGCTGCACCTCAAACATGTTTGAGGTGTCAGCACTGGTGGCCTAGAACCCTTTACAGCTGCCCCACCTGAAAAAAAGGTGAGATCACAAAATTATTTCATAACAGCTACATATGCATCAAAAATATTTTGGCTCACAGTCAAAGAAAACATGTATTACGTTCGCATTCTTTAGAACTCGATTCTTTCTTTATCTTCACAGATGTGAAACAAAAAAGGTCTGGATAGGAAGAAGAAAGACAAGAAAGTAAAGCCAGGCCACATTCCTGCTTGGCTACCTGGGAGGCCAACAGACTTGCAGCATTCCTCTACCTGCCTGTCAGTCCAGGTGCATAACTGCACTCAGTGTGTGCTTTAGCACACACACACACACAGTGCACCAAGAAGCTTCCCTCATGGAGAAGTGCAGATAGATAGCAAGAAGAAAAGCAGTGGGTGGAACATCCGGATATTTAAAGTGGTTCATCACTCACAAATCTTAGCAAACCCAGAGAAGCCTCCACATTGTGGTTTAGTACCTGCATCAACTTAAAAAAACACACACACACACACACACACACACACACAAAAGCCTACATGCCATACTTGGAGGGGATAAGTGACTCCCAAGTAGGAGGAGAACTGGGGACAGGGGAGAGGTAAAAAAATACGGGGGAGGGTGAAGGAACCTCATTTCAATGCTCCTCTCATGCAGAGGCAGTTGTATCTGCAGGGTTTGCCGAATGTAAAAAAGCCACAGCCGCTCCCAGAACAAAAGCGCCATTCAGCATGTGGAGCTGCTTCCCCTCCACACCACTTCAGTATCGTACTTGCACACACAAGGCCTCAACACACACACACACACACAGTCTGCTTGTACATGCTAGTTGACAGGCATGAGACTATATGCTTGAAAAGCTTGAATTAGACCCATTATTTCCAGCTTGCTGCACTGTTTCATCCCTTCACGCTCTGGCTGTCTCTAAGTTCTTCCACAGCCCCCATCCTCACTCACGTGTGCAAGAGGAGCCGGACAAACCCTCCCTTCATCTCTCCCCTTTTCCATATGGCCACCTTTCACCACTTGACTTCCAGCCATTACCACTTAAACTGATGTAAAAGCGAGGCAGGGACCATCCTTAACACCCCTCTGACGGGCTTGAAAATGGTATAGTCCAAGGCTGCACAAGTTGAGAGAGCACATTGTTCACAATCTAGAAAAAACTGTGACTTAAGAAGTTGTATATTCTTTAACCAGTGTCTTTATGGATCTAGTTTTCTCTCATACAAAGTGTAATCTGGGCCATCCGGTGCCATCCTACTTTATGCAGGATGCTCTAACATCTGATCACAATCAAATAAGCTGGACACAATGCTGCTCTTTATGAGGGACTGTGAGTTGCTCCCAGAAGAATTTTGGGAGATGGGGGGAAGGGGGGTTGCACAGCTGAGCAGAGTGAATCAAATATTGACTCTTTAATTTCTTAAGTTGTAGACCTATTCCACAAAGTCCCAAAGTTTATCAATAATGTAATTTTAAAATTTGTACAGAAATTGTTTTGCATATTGTCTCTTTTTCTAAGAGCACTCTTAATAATGTGTTACCCTCTGTTACATAACATAAACTTGATTTTGTACAATGGGAATTACGCAACCCATTTTGTGTAATATTTAATTTGATCATGAAAAAACATTAACCAACACACATGATTACTTGATAAGCCAGTTTGTCAAAACTGTTTAGCTGAATAGTTCATTTAGCCATTTATTTAAAACACATTTTTAAAAACAAGTATTTAAAATGGGTCCTTTCTGACTGGAGTTTGCATGTTCTGTGTGTTTTCCACAGTGTGTTTTCCATGATTGCATTTGATGATATGAACTTGTGTACTAATGAATAAATGTTTTGTCATGAATGTAACCTGATGTTAAAATCCGAATAAACAAACAAATAATTCCCTGTTTAGGATGTTCTACTGCTTTACATAAAATAGTTTAATATTGAAATTAATATGCTCAGTTTATTGTGAAATTAAATGCATAAATGGATTTTCCAAGATTACTAAAAAGTGTTTGTATGTCACTGACGCTCTCCAATGCGAAGACCTTTGAAATGAGTTTGAAGGAATTTGAGTAACAAAAGCATTTGTCTAAATGAATAACAGATTTTTAATGCTGGATGAGAAGGTAAAGCTTCCTCCAAACCATATCATTATGGACCTCTCTTTCTGTCCAGGGGTCAGACAAGCCCTATTTCAAACTAAACCTTTACCTTCAAGTTATGAAGCCCATATCCTATTTTATAAAATTGATTTATAAAAAGATCTAAAATCAATACAAAATGGTGTCCAAATTTGTTTGGTCGTAATTGTTAATAATGCAATAAGACAAGTGTGTTTACCATTTGGCATTTATTAAGAATCAAGCCCAAGTTAACTGCTTTGAGTAGGAAAAAGTAAAAAAAGGAAGTACAAAACTATTATGAAATCTTAAACCATATCTTTAAGGAATCACATGTATTTCTGGTGTAGTTGAGGTCAATTTCATTTCCTCTTCACGTTTAATATCCTCTTAGACATAAGCTTACCACCGATTTTACTTTGAGACAGTTCCCATCCAGAAATGTTAAAGCATTTTTTCTAAACAAAGTTAAATAAAGCTCTTGGTAAAGTTTTATAACAAGACTTTGTCACACTTAAAGGTAAATAGCTTTGTACTAATGTAACATAACAAAAGCAGCACCTCCTATTTCCAGGTGTCAACATCTTTTTTTCTGGCAAACCTGCAATTAGCATACCTGATAAACAGCATTCCTTATTATCTAGACTTACAATATGGATGTGTTGTCATTAGATGACGGAGGTATGAACTCTTTTTGTGAATGGGGCTAGCCCATAGACTCTCTCTTCCTGATGTTACAGATAACCTATAGCCTTTGCTTGGCTATTTGTTGAAGAACATTTTAAGTCAAATTGTAATGATTTTTATTTTGTACTTTAATTTTGTTGGTCTGAGATACTACTTGAGTCAAAATATTTACTATATTGGAACACACTATGTTGTGTGAAAGAAAACTAAACTTGAGTACTTGTCTATGTTTATTGTAAGATATCTGAATACATGACAATATCGTAAAAAGTGTACATACAGCGGTGTTGTAACAAATTAATTATTTTGATTCACTGTTGTTGAATCCCAGAGCTGACAGGTCATTACTGAAGTGCCCTTGACCAAGGCACCTAACCTCAAACTTCTCCCCGGGCAGCTTGGCTAGGGCTGCCCACTACTCTGGGCACATATGCTCACTGCCCCCTAGTGTTCACTGGTGTGTATGTGTGTGTTTCACAGCACAGTGATGAAAATTTTTTAAATCTAAAAATCTAAATCTAAAATCAATGGCTGTGTATTGAGTTTTATCTGCATGATTGTAGGTGTATTTTTTCTACAGGAAATTTTGACTTCTGTAGCTTATATTTACACTTCTGAACCTCACCAGTAGTAGGCCAGCCTATTTTATAGTTGCACCACTTGATTGCACTAACAATAACATCACTTATTTTTTTTAAAAGAACAAGTCTGTTTGAACGTATATAAAGAATTCAGTACAGAGTTTCTAACTGCAAATAGTTTCGTTTTATATATGGATTATTAACACCAAAATAAATACGGTCTAAATACTCTCTTAAGTGTTGCTTAAAATACCATCACCTTTGTTAGACGTCTTTAAGTTAAACATCCTGTTGCTTACTGTTTGGTGTATTTTCCTGTGATCAACAGGAAATTCATGAACATCCATATTTGAGGGATGAGAAAGCAGACTGACTTCCTGAACTCTGAATACTCCTAAGGATAAAAGCATGCTGTTTAGACACGTCAAAGATGGTCATTGTGGTTCTGTTAAGGGAACACAAGAGCGGCTGTATTTGAGATTTATAGCTCATGATGGGAAACAGAATATAAGTAAAAATGATTTTCTGTATAATATAAAATAGCTATTTTCCTTATTTACTTAAAAAACATGGATTAATAGTACAAACAACAGAGTACCCATCTAAAAATAATAATCTTACATTTTAACTAATACATGATATAGTGCAATACGTTTGGTTTGTACTATATCAAAACGGTTGCTCATTACTCAAGATTCATCAGTTCACATGAAACACAGCCATGAGCCATTTTGTTTCTCCAACACACCTCACTTGCATGTTTTCAGACTGTGGAAGGAAACTGGAGCACCCAGAGTCATGGGGAGAACATGCAAACTCCACACAGAAAAGACCTAGACCGCTCCTGGGGATCAAACCCAGGACCTTCTTGCTGTGAGGCGACAGTGTTACTCACGTAGCCACCTTGCTGCCCGAAAACAATTATTTTCTTTAAAAGCTGGGGGGCACTTTACATTTTGGGGCAAATGTTGGATTAGGAATGTTAAGGTGTCCAAGACCTGCAGTTCCTTCGATGTTACTTAGATTGTGTTGGCTAGTGAAAAATCACTATTATTATTGTGTTATGCATTACAAATGATTTAGAAACAATTTATTAAATATCCATCCTGATATGGATCACTAGATTCATGTCAAATTAAAAGCACGTGAGATGGTGGCAAACAAAAGTAGGACAATATCTACCAATCCTCATTTACTTACCACACATCAGTTTATGAGTGCAGAATGTTATGGAATTACCCTTGCCAAGAGATGAATATAGATACATTGTTATATTAATACTACAATGTATATTAATAAATACTTATATATATATATATATATATATATATATAAACATTGGGCATGCTTATATGTCTTATATGTATCAGTAAGGCGTAAGGCTTTTTGAGCTTTTGTTTGTGTGGTTATTTAGCTAAAATAAATCAATCGAAAATATAAAAAACAACTGTATTTGCAAACTGAACAGTAATTACTGCATATTCTCCGTTTATCCAACTTTACAAAAGATATTTGTATCCAGCAACCCAGTTTTCTAAACGCTCTCCTTCTTCGAAAAGCAACTTCCGGTCTGTTAAAGCCACAACAATTTAAACTATCAAAGGTTTGACTTTCTTCTTTTATTTGGAAAGTACAAGTACCAGAGTACTCACAACTGTAACCTAACTTTATTATAATGTTAACATTTGTCACTGGACTGTTAAAAACGTTCATATTGAGGCGGTGGTATCGCCATGCCACTGTGCAGATGGAAATGAGTGATGCATTTGATCCTCATGCAGCTTCCTCCTCGCGCCTCCTGCTGCACGAGTAAACTTCTTTAGGGAAGCAAAGCACTATTTGTTACAACTCTCACAGGAAATATCGTAGTCTTTGCTTTAATAATTAATCAGACGCCAGAAAGACCAACATCACAACAAGTGTGCGGTTGAATGAATTAAGTCTGGTAAACAATCAAAAATGGTAATTGTTTGAGTGTATTGTGTCTTATTCTGTGTTCGTGGCGGAAGGATTTCTGAGGCGTAGTTAGGCTTATGCTTCCGCCCAGTTTTCCGATGCGCGAGTTGAAAATGGAGTTGGTGCAGAGAGAAGATATCCTCTGAACTTCCACACGAGACTCGAATTTTCTTATTTCGCGTGTTATTTTTGAATAGTTTATCCAAAAGCTTTTCCAAATTGTTATTCGCGAAGCGTGTCTGTTGAGTCTGTTTACGCTATAAGCTGTATACAGTCCGCTTGTGTTTCTATTTTCCAGTGTTGTTGGCTGAAACTTGCCGAGAGGCAGCACCTCAGTAATAGCTCGAGCTCTAGCTGGACAGTCAAAAATCGGACCACTGTTGCATTTCATGTGCATTTACAGACACGTTGGGATTTTGTGTCAAATCGCGGTGGAGGACGATAAGGATGTTGACTCGGTCGCAGACGGATTTTATATCTGGGAAAATATGAATTAGTGATCGCGGTTATTGTGAATCGCAGTGTGGGAGCTGCGGGAGAAGCAATGCGCCTCTGTAACGTCGGACTGCCGCTGTTTTCTCAATAACTGCTTTAAGATGCCAACGAAAATGGTGATTTTTGCGATTCATTTTTTCGCCTTGGCTGCGCCGTCGATGCTTTTTGCAGAATTTGGATCTCCGTAAGGGAAAAATGAGTGAAGAACCGGGAAATCCCAATAACGAGTAAGTTTTTTCTTTCTCGCTGTAATTATATACTAGTTGTTGTGAATGTTATTATGTTTATATCTATTTCTCCATCGCTATAACAACTGAACACATGTTAATTTAAGCCATGTTCACCTTCGGGCGTTTATGCTTTCCGTTCATATATATAGAACTTGGCCTTGAGTTAGGCAGTTTAATTACATGTAAGTTAATGCTAGATTATGATAATTGGAATTGTTAGTGAGTGATAGGCTCAAAGTTCAAATTACAAGTGAGTAAATATTTGACCACTGTATGGACAGTAATGTCATATGTGTGTGTATGTGTGTGTGTGTTATTATTATTATTAGTAGTAGTTGTATTATAGGAAAATATTTTTCCTGTATGGTCTCCTAAAGGCAACATTTATTATATTTCTGTTTTCATCTGTTGTTACCTTCTGATAGTTTTTATAAACCAAGATATACCGTTCCCATAGAATACACATAGCAATGTCAAAATAAAGATTTCAGGCATATATGTAATGCAGATTGTTTAATAAATAAACATGTATTTAGTATTATAATGGAGTTGTAAAAATGTAAACAATATGAGATTAAAAACGTTCCTTTAACGTGGTAGCACATCGTTTCCCCAAAGCGTAAAGCATTTATGATTATTTATTCCATGCAGAGACGCTCGACTCGAAATACAAAGGTGATTTTATATACGGATATAATCTGAGGTACTTTCTAGGTCCTTCGTGCGTTATAAGATGTTAAATTCAGTCTGCGGGTTTATTACCGCAATGTCAGGCTTACAGCGGCTGAAGACGCCATATTTTTCTCAATCATTCTCATTTACATATCACAGTCCTCATTCATAAAAAACACCAAAATAGCCGAGTCCCATCATTAAACCGCTCCTTATGAGGTCTATAGATTGACACCTTTGCAATATGGCCCAAAGTAAAATGATATTTCATTAATATTGCCGTTGCAGAATTCGAGCTGTTTTAAACGGCAGATCGCTTGTTGACAGTCACTGAGCAAATCTGGTCGGGAGGCGCTGCGGTCACGTGACCGCGTCCATTCATAAACTACCTGGTTGCTCATTCACACTCAGCTTAGCTCTTACTGTACAGATCGCAGACTCACACCAAGATCACAGCGAGCATGCTGCTCAGCTGATTAGTTTGGAACTCTTGTAGTTCGTCTGCGTCGTCTCACGATGTTCAGTTCGAGTTTTGTCGTCTGAATGACATACGGCTGCTTTTTGTTTAAAGTCGGTGGTGCGCCCATGTTCTCTCGCCATTTTTGCCAGTCTTTGTTTGTTTAAACTAAGCAATATACTAGAATTTATAATCTAACTGTTCACGGCTGATGTTTGCGATCACATCTATAAACTATTGGGTAGTTTTTAATGCTGGTTGATGGCAGAATGACTGCCGCCTTCACGGATCATTTCATTTTCATTCATGGTCTTGCGCGATGCTGAGGATGTATGCTGCTGTGTGCCGAGGAAGAAATGTGGCATAGAAAGCTTTACACTTTTTTTAGAAGATATCTTTATTTTGTTTTAGCTATAATATTCCTATAATATTTATATAACAGCACTGTTGGGCATTTTCTAAACAATGCCCAATGCTTTGATTTTTTTAAACCATTATGTAACACTTTTTTCTTCATTCATGCAATAAAAGCTTGGTTATGCATTGATCAAATGCATAAAATATTTCATAAGAATACACTAATAACATGAAGCGGCACAGTGGCTTAGTGGGTAGCACTGTCGCCTCACAGCAACAAGGTCCCGGGTTCGATCCCTGAGTGGGGCGATCTAGGTCCTTTCTGTGATGAGTTTGCATGTTCTCCCCTTGTCCATGTGGGTTTCCTCTGGGTACTCCTCTGGCCCAAAAACATGCTACCAGGTTGATTAGAGACACTGAATTGTTCTGTAAGTATCTGCGATGGACTGAAGCCCCATCCAGGGTGTAACTATGTGCCTTGCGCCCGTTGAAGAGCTGGGATAGGCTCCAGCACCCCTCCCCAGCCATAATTAGGATAAGGGGTTAAAACAACATTAAGTTGCTCAATGTTCTGAGGCATTAAAGTATGACATGTTATGCCATTAAAACACCTTGTTTGCTGCTTACAAATTTAAAGTATTCCTATTGGATTCTCCAATGCAATCATAAATTAAAAACTCCAACATTTTATTCTGGCTTTTGTTGTCTCTACACTGCCACTTTTTTTTGCTAAATAATAATATTTATTATCTATTAAATAAATAGTATTAACTTCTGCTACCGATTAATGAATCATTTTGAATTTGTTGGTAATGAATATTTTACAGGAGAAATTTCTTCAAATACCTAATAATGTATTTTATTATACATCTTTCCACTAAATGGATGTTGGATATTAGTGAGCAGGTAATGTGTGTGGGTTAAATTGTTTCTGATGACATGTCAGTGTGTCAACAGTTTCATTCATTCAGTGCTGAGTGATGGAAACCTTGTATGGAACAAGGCTCACAGATTCTCACGCTATGAACTGTATTTAGCATACAGTTTGCAACATAAAGCCGTTGAAGAAAATATTGTCACTTTCTATTTTTAGTTAGGCAATAACAAGAAGTCTTGAAATTTTAAGAGCCAGGAAAAAGTGTTTCTTAATTGTAATTACAATCTTATGTCGACTTGAACACATTAATTACCTGTTGCAAATTGCGTTCAGATTTGTACTGACATAAGTAGCAGTACTTAACTTATAATTAATAAAATAAAATTCATTTTCTTATGATTTGATCTTGCTTGTGGGCTAGCTGTGCAATAGTGATTAATCCGACTACAGGTGTGAAAGGTATTGGTTCAGCTTCTCAAAGGCTGACTCATTTATGTCTTTGGGCAGTGGGAGCTAGGCAGATAAGATTCTAGTCTAGCTACCATCACCAAGTTGCCATTGAGTGTTAATTATTTCAGAGCAAGAACCTCAAACATTTTAATTGTGTTTATGAACTTTGGACATAATATCCACGTATATGTATGTAGATGACTTCACACATTGGCAAATCCGACTGTGGTGTCCTGTTATGTTGTATATTTAATTATCTAAAACTGAACTTCCTTTGGTTTGTGGCCTTCACCAGCACCAGTTATTTAGGACTTAACATCAGATGCAGTTTTAATGTGTACGACCAGTTTTTATAAGTAAATGACTAGTTTTCAAAGACACCTTAAGCCGCTTTTCAGCTGTGTTATTTCTACTGTAATGTTTAAAATGCAGTGATGGCATTTTTGTCATAACCTAGAGGAGACAGTGAGGCGTGTTTAAGTTCAAGTCTTTTCTGATGGTGCATTTCTTACATGTTTTAGTTTTCTGTAACGTTACAGTTTATTTTGGCAACAGTTGTACTTCCTTTTGCTTAAATAAGACATGTTTTTTAAAAATTTATTGTTTTTCTAGTTGCTTGATGCCATGGAGGTTTTAAAGCAAAAAGTTACCATAATAAGTCAGTTGCCGAAACCTTCAGGGCAATTTAGTGTCTCCAATCAACCTGGTGGCATGTCTTTGGACTGTGGGAGGAAACTGGAGTACCCTTAGGAAACCCACATGGACAGAACACGCAAACTCCACACAGAAATGATTGACATTGCCCCACTTGGGGGTCGAAACAAATCTCACCGTGTATTAACAGTGCTACCCACTAAGCCTCTGCCACCTGGTTGCATTTAAGATTTAAGTAAATTGGAAGTAAAGAGATTAGACTGGATAAAATTCAATTTTAAAAGCTATTAATTTAATATTTTACGCCAATTTCAAAGGTGGAACACAATTTCTGAAAGACAAAAAACTTTCTTTATCTTAATTTGACTTGGTATGGGGGTAATTCAAGGGTGATCAAGATTGGTTATCACAAGAACAAGCGGTCCTTGCAAGCTGTCTTTCCTCAAGAATTGTCATTCTGTTAAAAATGCTGGAAAGAATAGTTAAACTGTTAAACTATGTTGTGTCTCAATGTAAGGTGTTTATTGGAAGATTAAATAAGAATATTAAAAGATTTTTTTAAAACCAGGTACATTAACAAAAGGCTTATAACCTGTAGACCTTTAGTCCTTTAGTTTGACCTGTTGAATACCAACATACTTGGGAATACTTTGGAATTCCATTGTTAGTAAACACGTCTCTGCATTTACAAATCCAAATTAAGACTCATCTGCGATAACTGGAAGGTTAAGATTTACCAATTTGATCTCTAGAGCCCAACATTCAAATCATTTTGGGAAATATTTGTGACCTTTCCCCGCAAAGAGCTAAATGATCTTGAATGTTACCAAATAAATTCCAAATGTCACTGTCTGCCTTGATACAATGATTGGGTGGTGCCATATAAGTCAATTCACATCTGCACTTGTTCTGAATATATGGCCTGCCTGCAGTCTAAACCGGTCTATTATTAAAAACCCGTGGTGCAATTATGAAGTGGAATACGCAACACTAGAGACCCTGTTGTGTGCAGCAGTTGAAGTATTTTTATGCGAAGAAAACAATAAGAAAAAAATAGTTTGTAAATATTTTATAAAACATAAAATACTAAGATCACTGATTAAATATTTGACACACATTTAATGTGTACCAAACTCACAACTTATTTACCTTTTTGTATTAAGTATAATTTTTCATAGTTTTGAAGAATACTAGTTGTATCAGTTTCACAAACGCACATCTTGTTTGAAACAAGGCTTCAGCTGCTCAACAGGTTATGATTGTCTCATTTGCCTCTTCATGTTGTGCCAGTTAAAAAAAAAAACAGGACTGGCAAACAGTTAAACTCACACACTGTCTACATATGTTTGTATCAACTTGTTGTGTTTGGATGGTTTGGATAACCTGGATGGTCCTTGTTGTACTTTGTCTGGATAGCCTGACTTCCCTTTCCTCAAAACAAACTGAAATGAGGACTCCTGACCAGCAAATATGACCACACTGTCTTTTGGTTAATTTGAGAAGTGATGTCGGACTATCCGTGCAGAATAGATTATCAGGGTGCTTTTCATAATGTAGAGGAATACTTAAATAAGTGTATTTCAGAAGCCATGTGGGTATTGATATTAGATGGAAGGATCATTATAGTATTTAAAGGGTTCTTATCAGGGGTGGAAATCACATGATTCGTCATGATACGATCTTATGTCAAATCTCCTCACAACCAGTTTGGAGCTGGCCATTTAAGAATGTTAAGTGTACAATTCTAGGGCATTATTCATCAGCAGTTTTCCATCTGATTTCACCAGGTGACTTGAATCTGTACTGTACAATAAGAAAGACCTCAATAATATTTATTTTATCTTCTTGACTTATCAAAAACTGGTGAACCACGACTCCATTTATACCCAATTGTGATTCCCTTACCTGTAATATATGTACATTCCCTTGATTCCCTTACCTGTAATCTATGGTACAGTTTTCTTGATTCCCTTAACTGTAATATATGTACATTCCCTTGATTCCCTTACCTGTAATCTATGGTACAGTTTGGATGATCCACCATTTTTTTTTTTAACTTTTAATGATCTTTTAGAGGATGAACAAATCTTAATTTTATTTTGTTTGCTCAACTGGCTGAAACCATGTTGAAAGTTTTTTTTGTGTGTGCATTTTTTGTACTTTTTATTTTGTTTGTGTAACTTCGACTCGATGCTTACTATTGGTTCCTGTTTCTTCACAGAAATGTTTGTTCTGTTGGTCAGGCTCATACTTGCTAAGGCTTCAGCCAGTTTCCTCATGTCGGTCTCATTTCCTTTTGATATTTAAGGAACAGAACAAACAGAAAGCATGAATGTCACATGCCTTTTATAGGTTTTTGTTAAATACTGCTTGACTATGGTGTGTTTTAATGCAGCTTTGGACTAGTTTACTCCCCGTTATCTGATTAACAAAAATGGAACATTGGGTGTTATACATATATTTAGATATTCGGTTATATGTGCTGGGTTTTTTGTGGTTTTCAGCTTGCTGTGTGTGTGTGTGTTGGGCTTGATTAAGACCCAGCCATGTGGCTGTAGGCTGCAGCTGTGCTAAGTCTGTGTTCTTGTCTAGGAGGCCACAGGCTTAACTGGCTGCAGATGTAAATCTAAAACCGTGTGCTTTTTATCAAATCTTCAAACTCTTTGAAAACAAGGAGGGTAAATCTGTGTGCCTTCTGGGCGTGGAGTGAGTGGATGTGGTTCTGTGTCTTTGCAAATGAAAGACACTATTTCTGTACCGCGTCCTGCCAAATATATGGAAACCAAGAAAACTTTTTGCACATTTTACATCGGGACTACAATGAAATAGAGAAAACCAAAAAGGTTCATTACACGTTTTAAAGATTAAACGTCTTAGTAAAGTACACCGATGTTGAAAGTGACTGTATAAAAAAATCCAGGTGCATTCCACATCTTGGACTGAAGAAAAAAACCTGAAATAATATTTGGATGCACAAAATACAATGAATGACAAAAACTACGTGCGCTCAATAGAGCTATGGGATATATCGCAAATATTCATATATTCAATAGTATTTTTACTCGTTACAAGTGAATTTACTTGCAAGTGAAGCTTAAGCTCTTTGGGTAATTGTTTTGAATGGCACAATGATAATAAAACGCTATCTAGATAGACTGTACGAATAATGAAGCAATAGAACATGAGAGGGAGTGTGTTATCGTGAATGACATCACGGTTGTGATTTGGTCGCAGACACAAGATGAAGGCGAGAAGATCATCACATCGTCATGTTATTTGTGATAACACACGACCCCGAGTGTTCTATTGCTGTTATACAATAGTGTTTTACAAAAGAAAGAAAGAAAATAAACATAGAAACCCAGAATCACATACTGAATATGCTTTAATATTGAAAATACCTTCCACTAAAAATTAGTTTCAAATGAGTTGTTGCTATGCAACAGTCTGCAAGCCCCTCATAGCCCATAGTTTGTGCCAAATTGTATTGTGTTCGTTTCTCACCAGTTCCAGTGTCCCAGCTGTTGTTCCGTCACTGCAGCCGGCCGTACAATGTTGACCGAATCAGAATTTGATGTGTGTGCGCAGTCACGCTTCCAAACGCTGCAGGTCAAACATTATCTGAAAGTCATCCATTTTGTTAATTTCTCATTTTTTATAAGCACAAAGACAAACGACTAGCATTTTGTGTGCCTAAACTTTGCTGTTACTGGCAACACGCCACTCAGTTTTTAGCAACAAGTCAATAGTTATGCATAAGTGGAGTTGGTGTGAAAATGCTGTGCTGTGATCATGAATATCAGCACGGTTGAAGCACTTTGAGATTGTATGGTCGGAATTATCGGTTGTATAACCTGACTTACTAGGCGATGACTTTATAGAATCCTCACTAGTTAGACAGCTGCCTAGTAAAACAGAAAGGGAGCAAGACAGCTCTATGTGTTTTCGAACACACCCCATCTTTATTTCTGTTATTTTTTATTCATATCTTTTTATTTTGGTGTGGCCTACAGATATTGTACATGGTTACAACAACATGTCTGCATTGTGTGCAGCAAATATTTTATAGACACAGTTTGATTATTCTTTTTGGTGTTTTTAAAATAAAATCGAATACTTTGCATTATTTTTTTGTCATGGTTTTTATAATATCGTATCGTATGTCACCATTTATTTAAGGCATTTTGAGATGATTTTTTTGGTCATATTGCCCAAATGCCCAAACCATTCAAAGAAAATTTTACTTGAGTTAATTAAGAAATAAAAGTTCTTCACTAATATAAAACGTAAGATATATAATAACTAAAATAAGTAGTAATGGAATACTGATGCTTGTCGTGACAACATGGAATTACAAAAACAAAAGAAAGAATTGTATTGTTGTGTTAGTGACATTTGGACTAATCATAAACTATAATCACA
>JAYDZF010000009.1:15613745-15628160 GCA_034509105.1 Microcambeva barbata
ATCCAATCAGTGTGGCGCATGGTGCTGGACCCCATTCCAGCTATTCAATGAGCAAGGCACAAAGTAACACCCTGGAAGAGGCACACCTATTCGCTCACCATCTAGTGCATTTAGGTGTCTCAAATTAACCTGACTGCACGTTTTGGACCGTGGGAGAAAACGCACTCAAACTTGGGCAGAACATGTGATCTAAGTACATAAATGACCCGGACCCCCGCCAGGTGATCGAACCCAGAACCTTCTTCCTGTGAGGCAATGCTAAATTTAAACAATAAAACCTCACCAGAGGACTACAGAACAGACGGACTATATACAATCATCGATTAAATACTAATAAAAAGATAAAAGCCTTAAAATACCAACTGTACATTTTAGTAAGTAATCAAAAGCGCTTTTATTATGAAAATCTTGAAACGTTGTTAAAACGTAATGAAAAATAATACATTCAAAGATAACCCTTTTAAGTTCTTTGCATTTTTTCATTTTTCTTTCTTATTTTTAAATTAATGGTGATAGTATTTTTAAGTTTGTTTGACTGAGTGATATAGATTAGTTTTACAAGGTTCAGAGTTCAGCGGTTGCAATACTCACATAACAAAACATGGAGGCTATATTCCACGAAAAAGTAAGTTCTGCCTCTTCCTTTCTATATTAATAAATTGCCATTGGTTAAGTTTAATCTATTTTTAAGTGTAATTATAAAAAGTAAAAATGTTTTTTTTTTTTCTAAACGCGTCTCGTGTGATGGTAATTTGATGTGTTTCAGTTATTTGCCGGTAATATAGTGAGCTTAGCTTGCTAGCTAGCTTATTGGCTACCAAACATTACAGAGCTATAGGAAGTGGAGTTGGTCTTGTTTAATTATTTAAATCCGTGTGGCTATATTTTATTTTATTTTTTTATTCATAACGACCAAGTACATCTCCTTTAATACGTTTGTACGTTTAACGTTTGTACGTTAGCCTATGTGTTGTGTCCAAGAAAATAAAACTAAGGCCATGGTACTGCGAATTAGTTCTATTCGATGTATGTGAAGTTAATGTTGGTCAGTAAAATAAACTACTAGAAGTGCAGGCGTGTATCTTTTGCTCTGTATATTTAAAAAACATTTTGCTCAGTGTTTTATTAATGTTGATTGGAATAGTTCACATTCACTTTACCGGAGGCAAGTGAGCCATTCAGTTCCCAATTTCATTAGGTAATCTTTTACACTTTATTTACATAACTGTGTGCAATTTCTTCGGTGTCCATGTTTAAAGCATTTTAAAGAGACATTTTTAAACATGGGATTTTATCTATTACAGCAAGAAGGTTCGTTGTGTGCCCAGCATTGCCTAAATAACTTGCTTCAAGGGGAAT
The DNA here is from genome assembly GCA_034509105.1 of Microcambeva barbata. NCBI lineage: Eukaryota > Metazoa > Chordata > Actinopteri > Siluriformes > Trichomycteridae > Microcambeva > Microcambeva barbata. The sequence goes on from JAYDZF010000009.1 coordinate 15,615,105, forward strand.
ATTTTACTCCAGTGGATCTGTCATCCATCGCCCAGCAGCTAGATGAAGAGGAGAGGATGAGGATGGCTGAAGGGGGACTGCTAAGCGAGGAGTACAGGACCTTTCTACAGGTAACCATGAGAGCTGTACTTTGCATAAGTACACCAATGAGCCAAAGCATTAGGACCCCAACATAATATGCTCTAAAACTGCCCTGACTTGTCAGCCTTTTGCCATTGCTTTTTTACCATTATTATTTTTTTTTAATCAGGAAGAGCTCTTTTAAATTCTTTTTAAATCTCTTTTTCACCAATACTATTTGCTGCTGAAATATGTTATATTATGAAATATATTGTTGTTAGTACAATAATATATTGCTGCTACTTTTACATTCTTTTACATTCTATGAACATAATATATTGCTTCTATCTAGATAGACAGATAGACAGACAGACAGACAGACAGATATCCCTTGAGCCAGGCACCTAACCTCTAACTGCTCCTCAGGTGCCGTGTCTACGGCTGCCCACCTTTCAGACAATGTGTGCTAACTGCCCCTTAGGGTTCACTATTGTTTATATGTGTTTTTCACTGCATGTTAAATGTGGTGGATGAAGAGTATCTAATTTTATTTATGATGTTATCTTATTTTGCTGTTTTTCCTGTCCTATTTATAGCAACCTTCTGGGAACATGGATGATAGTGGTTTCTTTTCAATTCAAGTAAGTGATTATTTTATGGTTCTCATAAAATAACTGGTGCATACCCAATACTTTTAAAGTGAATGTGCAGATCTTTTCTTTTACTTTGTTTTGGTATTAAAATTCATGACACTATAAATGTATAATGGCAAGTAAAATTATTAATAAGGAGACATACTTGTTGATGTCACTTTTTTGCCAAGCAGTTTAACCCAATTCTGCATAGGGATAAAGCTTTTTAAAACAATCCATATAAATATTGATTAATCTTAATGTTTTGTAATTACAGTGGTGTTTAGACAACATGAAAATAATGTCATTTTGTTTTAATTTACAGGTTATTAGTAATGCTCTTGGGGTGTGGGGTTTGGAGCTGATTCTCCTTAACAGCCAAGAATACCAGCGCCTAATGATAAACCCTGTGTAAGTTTTCTTGGGTGTTTCTGTGTCTCGTATGTGCCTAACTAATGTTCTACCTGTTTTTTGCTATTAATATTAATGTAATCTGCAATTACAGAAATGAAAAAGCCTTCATATGTAACTACAAAGAGCATTGGTTTACAGTTCGAAAACTTGGGCTTCAGGTACGAAGTTTAAATAATATCCATAATTGTAAAAAAAAATTTGCTTTGGACAATCGCCTTTAATTTTAAATATTGCTGAAAATCATAAATAAACTCAATTAGTCAAAACTTCTCTGTTGAATGTAATTGCTTTTTAAATGCAACCTAAAATGTATTTTATTTGTGTTTCTGTTGCTTGTTCTGTTCAAAGTGGTTTAATTTGAACTCACTGTTAACGGGACCAGAGCTGATATCTGATACATACCTGGCACTTTTCCTGGCACAATTACAGCAAGAAGGTAAACTTTTGTTTCATTTCTTGTATTTATGACTGTATTTTTATTACTCTCTCATGCATGTTAATATAAATATACAGAAACATGTTTTGTCTTGTTTCTAGGCTATTCCATTTTTGTTATTCGGGGAAACTTGCCAGAATGTGAAGCAGACCAGCTTTTGCAGATCATGAGAGTGGAACAGCATCATCGACCAAAACTTATTGGAGAGGATGAGGCTCAGACCAGTGGTCCAAGGTGTGAAGTTACAGGTCCTATATCACCCAAATAGTGTTTAAAAAACGATGATATGTATGCTATTGACTTGCCAGACACCCATAAAGATACATTTGGCTGTGTCTGATGTAGAAACTGGTTGAAGAGGTTTTATTTGTCGCCCTCTGTTGGCTGGTCTTGGTCCATACAAACTCTCATCAATTATTAGTAATGCCACAGGTGTTCTTTACACAGTGGTGAAATTCAGTGTTCTGTTCTCACAAATAAACAATATATATTAAAATTGCAATTAAAATAAAAAAGTTAACATATTGGTATGTATATATTCCATAAATGAATAGCATTTTTTGCTGTTGAACCTATTCATCCTTACACTTACAGTCACACAATTTTTTCAGACCACAGGGCCAGCATGTAGTCGAGACAAGGTATGGTGTTCAAGATGGTGTGATGAATGAAGATGATGATGAGCTAAAGAAGGCTTTGGCTCTTAGCAGAAAGGACATAGAAGTAGAAGATGAGGAAGCTGATCTGCGCAGAGCTATACAGCTCAGCATGCAAGGTGTGTTGTGCACAAACTCACATTTGGTGCAAACCACTGTTGACCAAAGACGTTTGAATACTGCATGTACTTGAACATATTGCAATAATATAATTTTCTTTCCAACCTCTGAACATATACACATCAATTTATTATTCATTTTTATACTTGTCAAAATTGTAGCTGTTTTGTCATTCTTGGTTCCTGAATTCATGTACAGTCATGTTCAAATCCTGTATTTCTTCGTTTATTCAACACTGATACAGACATGCTTACAACCCAGCAATTATTAGCAGTGAATTACTGTTAAACAGGACAAGTGTAATACTGACACCTATGATTATCGAGTTCTTTTTGTGCGTCACAACCTTTTATTTCAGTGAATCAGATTAGAAAAAAAATCGAATCCAATCCTAGACCAATTCTGCATTAGGCAGTGTCTAGCCCGAATTTCAATTTATACTTTTACTGCTATTTTCTTCCTTTTAACAAATAAAACAGCTGCTGTTTTGACAATTAAAAAAAATGTTGCCCTTAGTTATGCACACTCCAATAGTTTTTACACATGTATCTGTTGGTATGTGTTGGCTTTTTATGTGTAAATATCCAAATCCTGCATTTTCCCTCCTATTTTATAAAAACATGCTCATCATATATATTGAAGATATTACGATTGTTAGAGTGTAGCTCAAACTTTATTCTGAGGATTTCCCAAACCAACAATGGATTATTTCCCCTTACTGCAGGAGCCTCGGGGACCTGCAGTCCTGTACCTTCCAAGGGGTCTGGTGTAGTTGTCACTCCAGGTTCAACAGGGAGCACTACAGCTGGAGAAACAGAAAGCCTTAGTGCAGAAGAGCTTCGCAGGAGGAGACAGGCTTACTTTGACAGGCATGAAGCACTTAACTTTTCCTCAAAGAATGAAAATATAGAAATTTCTTATTGTAAAGTTTACGGGACTATCTTAGCATGTCATAAATGTTCATTTTTTTGTTTTAATGTGAAGGCAGTCCCAGCAACAGATGCAGCCCACCGCTCTACAGCAACCAGAGCTCAAACAAACTGGTAGGGACTAATTTTGTATTAATTGAGTCATGTTTAATAATAGGCTAGTAGCACAATAATAATAAATGATTTAATAGTTTTTTGTGTCTTTGAATGCGTTTTCCCCAATTTCTCTCCCAACGTAGTCAAATCCAATTACCTAAACGTACCCTCATAAACCCTCATTGGGCAGGCACATGGTTTTTTGTTTTTCATTTTTTAATAAAATGAAATTTTTGAAAGACCTTCTTATCTTAGCCAATTCAAACAAGGACTTTAAAAAGTTTTTGTACCCATGACTTATTTATTTGTCTAGTTTGAAGCTGACATGCCAAAGATTAGAAAAGTTAGAAAATCACAACTGTGTCGTAACTATTTATTTTTAGTTGTTCCACCATGCACTATACAGTACATTTATCAGGCAATCAGACTTCCTATTACAAGTCATTCCTAAGAATGGTTCTATTTAGGAGTTACATAACTGTTGGCATGCTTCTACCTGGGTGGTCCTTAAGCAGTCCTATAAACATATTACTGTTTTAATGTCCAGAATCAGTATCTAAACATAAATAAATAAATGTGGTTAGAATAAACATGTTTTTCACTACAAACAAGATACATCTGAAATAGATGGAATAATTTGACTTTGTGTACTTTTAATGAAACAAAATGATATGTTTTCACAGCTTCACAGGATGGTGAAAATCAGAGCAGCCAGTAAGGGCAGTGGCTGCGGGGACCTATAGTCTGAACTCGATCACCCTCTTGCTGTTCCATCAACCTCTTATATAAGAGTGTATTCTCCCATCTATGAACTGTCCCAGAGCATAAAGAACGAGAAGGAACAGATCGCCATACACCGAACAGTCCTGTGATTCCACTCTTAAGACTATCACATGGACATAACTAAGTTTCACTCGAAGGAGTCACTAGTCTCTGATAATGGAGATGTGTATACTGCTATTGTTCATAGCTACATGAGGGGAAAGGGCCTCTGGCCAGTTGTTCTTACTTAGGTGTGGTATATATTTTTTACCACAGCACTTTTACATATGCTAATGTAATTTTCATAACACTGATCCATCATAATCCCTCCTATGGTGGATGTGTGAATGGAGCAGGAATGACTGGTGTAATTTTCAGATAGGGGTCATGGAGCATTTACAGTGGGAAGTAAACTAAAAAGCTGACCAGGACCAATGTGTGAGTTTATTGGGTTCAGCACACTCTGTCTCATCTATTAGTGTCATTGAATATGGATCATTTCTGTCCAAATTCTACCCTCTCCTCAGGTTGCATTTAACAAAAGGTATAGAAGGACCTTTTTAAACATGTCTTATTCTAGAGAAAATGGCTTCAGTTCAGTAAGAAATAAGAGAACTTGTCTTGTCTTTACATGAGCATAATACTCTTTGTCTATAGGAAAGGCTATAATTACAGAAAGTATTTGCACTGTATAGACATGTAGCTCTTAGTGGAATATGACACCTATTGCCTTTGTTAATATCTGTCTATATGCTTGGGTTCATGTGTATGCACATCTTGCATAAACAGCACACTTGTTTAAAAATAAGTGTATACCTGACGGGACTTGACCATGGGCTTGTTGGACCCATTTTGAAAACGAATTATAATAAAATATTGAACTATATGTGATCTTAACTAAAACAGAGAAGTCTTCTGAAAATGGGAATTCTTTCCCATTCAGTCAAAAAGGGTTTCACTGGGCACTTATGTTTGTGGATTTATTTTTCACCAGAAGCAGTTTAATAAGGCTGATGCCAGGGCTCTGTGGGCCACTGAGGCATGTCTTCAAGCCTTTATAGATTTTGCATTGTGCACAGTTTCCCAGTAATGATGGAACAGTTGGGAACCTTTCCTATGCTGTACACAACACATTTTACTCAACAGATTTAGCTTTATGTGTCACAGTTATAGCTAAGATTGGATTAAATCTTACAGCCAGACATTCCCCATATCAAAGCCTTGGTGGTACAGCGGGTTAAGTTGTTCCTAAGTGCTCATCCGTGTACTTTTGTATTTTTTTACTTTTCCAATAAGACTTTTGAACTGTAGAACTGTAGGCCACAAAAGATTAAGAATGTCTTGGGATAAAGTATGTAGCACTTTTTTATAATTAGTTGTTTACTGGAGGAATGTAAAGCACACTGACTTTTTACTCTGAGGCTATAGAAACGTCCCCTCTGGAGTGATGGCTCATTCCATTGCATCTGGCAGACTAATGGACAAATCATGGTTTCTAAAGTGTCAGGTTAACTCTACTTGTCCAAACGCAAATTTCTACCTCTAATGTTAGAGTTTTAAAAGTCCTTGCATAAATATACCCTTATTCTTCTGAAAACGAATGAAAATTCTGACTTTTGGATGAATGCAGTGAATTAAATTTGGTTCATCGTTTGAACAAATTTCAAGCATTAAAGTTGTGTAAGAATTGTTTTTCTTAATATCTTAGTAACCAGAATGTCAGATCTGTATTTTTTCTATGAATAATGTTAAGAAAGCCCAAATTAATTAGATAGCTTTATTTGGCCAGGGTATTAACATTATAATTCCACTTATTATACAATGTTCTTCCACTGCAGTAAAGGTTTTACTGAGCACATTCACCAAACTTCATGCTGGGTTTCCCATTGTTGCTGATACATGTAGGAATATTGCTGAGTGAGTGTTGTCTATGTAATTAATGTAAAGAAACTACTACAAGAATAAAGTATCTCTCATTTAAGTAATTGTTTTATAAACTGTTAATATGGGCTTTGTTTTATTGTTTTTAAGTTCTAATATAAGCTGTGGCGAAAAGACATTTTGTTATATACACTTGGTCGTGACACTTTTATGCACCAATGCTGTCAGTGTCCATCAATACATATATTTTCCCTTTGACTCTATTTGGGATTTTTTTTACTTGTGTGTCAGTGTTTTAATATAGTTTTAAGCAGTCTTATCCATGCAGGACAATCTTCCAGAACGGTGAACAACAGTAATTACAATAACTTTATATGACTGTAAAAAAAAAAAACCCCTATAATTTCTAACATTAAAATGGTCAAACATGAGAGAAACAGTATGAGGACACTTTTTGTGTGTAGTTCAGTGTAGATGTGCTTCGAATTTGCTATATGAAGCTGCAGATTTGAAAGCCTAATTGTTAATCAATAATCTTCAGTGTACACTTTAGTGTGCACTTTGTCTCTCCAAATACAGGGAACAAAACAGCCTAAAGCAGATCTGGCATATATATGTAAGTTCCCTCGAGCTGATTTATATGAATCATTGCATTAGGTACATTAGGTATGTGTTTTAATGAACAATGTTGAATCTAAATGTAAAATGTTTTTTTTAGTGTTTATAGCCAAACTAAAGCATTATTTACATGGTTCCATGTTTTTGTTTAGTGGGGGCCGTATACGGAGATATATTGAACTAATAACAGTGATTTAATTATTTGAAATGGTTTTGTCTAAAGACATTATTTGTTTTTAACATTGGAACTGAAATGAAAAATGTCATGAGCTGTAAACATTTTCTATATGTACACATCTTTTATGTACTACATTTTTATAGAAATGTAGATAGTAGGGATGTAATGATACACTACCTTCGCTGCAATACCATTGGGTTCACAATATGATTTTTCTAGATTTTTCTAAACAAAATTTACAAGTATAATAAAGTTTCCCTTTAGTCGTGTACTTCTGCTATTTATTTAAATAGTTAATTCTATTTTAGTTCTGAGCTAAGGTACAAACTATGGAAAATAATGTGGCTGTGCGTTTTTCTATGAAAAATATAGTTCCAGTGCCCTCTGCTGTTTCAAGTGAATATCGATTTATCTTACATCTCAATTCGATTTCAGTGTGTGCACAGATATTAACAGTTTGTGCACAGTTTTGTAGTCATCGTTACATTTGTAATGTAATTATAAATTTTCTGTTTCTTTTACATAAGTGTTTCATCCTTGGAGTATTAGGAGGCATGATCTCAGTTCACAGTAGTAGACAAATGCAAAGTGCTGCTCTGTACACTACGGTTCAGCTTCACCTCAGTCCCACGTTTGTTCATACAAGCAGTATAAAGATATCTCACCGCAATATATTTTAATTACACGTCGAACCCACATTTGGGTCTGTTTATAATTATGTGTGGTATGAATTGAAGTTTTTAATAATGACTTCATTCTATGTTGCATTTTGTATATTTGTTAGCTGCTCATTCATGATGTGATCTTTGAAGTCTGGTAACCAAAATGTAATCTCAATGAATTCATTATTATCTCAAAGGAACCAGTTTGTTCATTTCCATTGTACATTTTATCAACAGCTCTAATGTATTTTTTTACTCAACCTAACTATATACCTTGATTTCATTGTTTTACTGATTGTTTTTGTTGCTGGTGTTCTACCTTATTAGCAATAGTCAGAACAGTTAAATATTAAGCAAATATAACTTAAAGTATTAACACATGTTTCAGTCATGCTGATTCATTTAACTTTTCACATTTATCTCTTCAGTTCATAAGTCATCATGGAGTTTGGAATGCTTTTACTTCTGATCTGTGCTTCTAGTTTCACACCTTCCCTCCAAGTTCAAGACCACTGGACTCCCAACATCACTGATCTCACTTTTAAAAACACTGACTTTGCTATGAACCTTTACCGCAAGATAGCAAGTCAACATGATGACAACATTTTCTTCTCACCTCTAAGTGTTTCGACAGCATTTGTCACACTCTCTTTGGCAGCCAGGAACTCCACTTATAGTGAAATCCTGTCAGGACTGAATCTGAACATGCTTGACCAATCGGGACAGCTAGAGATAATACCACAACTGTTTCAGTACCTGCATGGCAACATCAGCCAAGATGGAGCATTAAAATTAGAGCAGGGAACATCACTTTTTGTAGATCTGCATTTTCATGTAGAAAAGGCTTTTAGTAATCAGATTAAACAATTTTTTGATGCTCATATTGAGAATGTGGACTTCGGAGATGCTGATACAAGTAAGAAGATCATTAATAAGCATGTGAGGAGAAAAACCGGAGATAAAATAAAGGAACTGGTTACTAGTATTGAACCACTGACTCGAATGATGCTTATCAACACTATTTTCTTTCAGGGTGAGTAATGTAAAACAAGCATGTTACACTTTTTATATTTAAACCAGATACTTTAGCCAACCAGTACTTCTAGATATTATTTTTGTCGTAGTATACAGTTGCTTATAGGGGCAATTTCAAATTTTAGGAACCCTAAAATGTTATTCGATTAACTTAGGAAAGTATTCTGTAAATTGCTTACAAAGAAATGTAGATCAAGATCATGATCATTCAATAACCAGCATATATAGTTGTGGTGCACATGAGTTAAGAAAATGTCATTAATATCCTTCTAGTAAAACAATGTAAGGATGTTACAATGTGGTTTTTATTATTGAGTGCATTTTTTTGTTTTATATAGTGGGGATATTGACATACACACCTCCATTATATTATACACTTGTCCTATTGTTAATTTATCTAGTCATAGGAGCAGAGGACGTTTTCCTCAAGTGTCCCTGTATTCAACATCCAGCAGGGTCTCCCATGTACACTGGGGATTTAGTTCTAAGGTAGACAGTTGTTTTTACTTAGCTTTTTAACCAAGGCCCTTCTTGCCCAGATAGTCAAACCTTTAAGTAACTGACAAGAAACTTTCCAAAGCCACATGGATTTATTTATCTCCTTAGCAGGATGGTTTCTCTTGCACTGCCATCTGAGGGCTTGAAGGTCCCAAACATTCAGTAGTGTTTTTGCCTTAGATTTACAAGGATTTCTTGAAACATTTTACAATATTATGTATGGTAGATGGTAAACTAGCACTTATGTAACTACTCATGGTATTGAAAAATGGGAATACATGTACAGTCATCAACCCTCAGCTGTAACCAATCCATCTGTTTATTGTGGAATGTTTTAAAATTTGAAACTTCTCACTTATGTTTTGCCCCAATCCAACATTTTTTATGTTTTGCAGACATCCAGTTATAAATATATATTTGCAAACTACTTTTTGGTGGATTCATTAAAATGTTAAAACTGTCTCAGTATGTCAGTTTAAAATTAAAAGGTGAAATTATTTTAATATATTTTTATTTAGGTGTGTTTAATAATTATAAACATTCTCTTTCATCAGGTGCATGGGAGAGTCCTTTTGATCCAGACAGCACTAAGATGAGTCGATTTTTTGTAGACAAGTACAACATCGTCCAGGTTCAAATGATGTTCATCACTGATTTATTCTACATTAGCACTGATGAAGAGCTAAAGACAAAAGTGTTGCGTTTGCCTTATGTAGGCGGTGCAGCGATGCTCATTGTACTTCCTGACAGTCATATAGATTACACTTTAATAGACGATGAAATAAATGCTGAGAGATTTCTTCGCTGGATCAAGAATATGAAGAAGAAGTAAGATTCTCAAAAATCATCTATGTTGTGGAACAAATACCTAGTTTGTAATGTAATATTGGATAAAAAACATGCTCTCATTTGACAATTAATTTGTTACACTTGGTATGCTTGGTAAAGCAGTTCAAACTGTGGTCAAACATTTGTTAATCAATGCTGTCTGTTTCAATGGTTGTCAATTAAGGTTCTTGCTCTTCCAATCTTTTGTATTTTGTATTTTTAATGTGCACAAACAATGTGCTTAATGTACGAACTTGTGTTTAATAACTCTTTTGTTTCTTTTCAACATCCAAAGGAAACTGGAAGTTTATCTGCCAAAATTTAACATGGAGCAGTCATATCCTATGCAAAACATTCTCCCAGCTATCGGCATTGAAAATGTCTTCAAGGATTCTGCTAATTTTACAGGACTAAGCCAAGAGCCTGGGTTAAAAGTCTCCCAGGTCAGTAAGGATTTTTAATTGCAATTCATGAAGAATGTATACATTTTTTATATTTAATTGTGTTAGCATATATGTCATCAAATGTTTCCCTGATGTGTGTACAGGTTTTACACAAAGCTGTGATTGAAGTGAATGAGAAAGGCACAGTAGCTGCAGCAGCCACAAGTGTGGGATTCACACCATACTCCTTGCCAACAACTTTCATTGTAAACAGGCCATTCTTCTTTTTCATATACCATGAAGCAACCAACACACTGTTGTTTATGGGCAGGGTGATTGACCCTACCCAGAAATAAAAGTTTTTCTGTCGTTTATTTATTTTATTTCAGTTTTTCCTTTTTATTACAACCTACACCAGTTCATGTATACAGTAATAGAAAAAATAAGAGTAATTTCTGAGTATAGGCTAGCATAACCAGGGTATTATTATTTTTTTTTGTAAATTATGCAGTTCTCTTTAACTTTGTAACATGTCCTACTTTACATAATTCTACATTTGCTGTACTGTAAGTTTGGATTTACAAACATATTTAGAACACTGTCGGTACAAAGTCATAATACTTTAATCAAAAGAAATAATTCGGCGTGTATTCTGTACTTTGTAGGCTATTGCAGTTACATTAAACGTTCCAAGTTAAAATATTAACTATGTTTTATGTGTAATGTTTATAAAAAATAAACATTCGTGTAATCAGTAGATCGGTTTTAATTCAGAAAGACGAATGCAGATCCTATTTTTAAAATAATTTAAAATAGTTCAATTTGTTCAGTGTTATTTTTGAAAGTGTAAGCATATAAATAAAAAAATCTGATAAAAATATGTTAAGCGTTTTTATTTTAAAAATGATGGATAGCTAAACCAGCTTTCCTTTTGAATCTGGCAACCAGGTATGTTCTAACGTTTTGACTTGAAACGTAGTGTTTCCAGGGATCTGGCAACTCTTGTGACGTCATCGTAACAGTAATGGCGGCGCCCTCGTGTCGTGCATGTGTTTAAGAGTTTTCACAGGATTTCGTTTTGAAAATAACCATTCTGTAAGTATTGCTTTTTTGTTTGTTAACAAATTCGCCATTTGTTCGAATTTCAGCCTGTTTTAAATAGAACGTAGGTATCGGAGGTTAGCTGTTTTTTGGTTTTATAGATATTGACCAGTTGTAGCCTAGCGAATAAACTGTTGGATTAGCAGGTTAAGCCCCAGGTTGCCATCGTAAGTGATTTGATTAAAGTGCTTGATTAATGCTTAACATGTACATACCATTTTAACCTCGACGAGCTTGTAAGTTCTGGCATAATAATTGGACAGATTGAGCTATGTAAATATGTTTGGTTTGTAATTACAAGCCTGTCATAAGTCAGTTCGATATGTGGTAAAACATACTAAATGTTATCATTTAATTTCATACAATTCTGTTTTAACACTCTGATGTTATAATTAATAATATAGATAATCAAAGGTAATTATTTTAACTTTTACAAAAAAAATGGCTCGTAAATGCAGGCAGAAATTTTGTACTTAAGTAGCTATAGTCATTAAATAAGTACAGTCACAGTTCTCCATGCAAGTCAGAAACAAATTTACACAGCTCATTTACTTTGTAGAAGACATACTTGTTTGGACACTCTTTTGGTGTTTATTTATCTTCTTCTTTTGACAAAGTAGGATTGTAGTAAATACACATTTGCTCACATTTTACCTTGCTTATTTCTTTGTCTTTTTGTTCTTAGAAAAACAAAAGATGAAGTCGAAAAATACAAAAGGCAAGAAGCGCTTTGGACCTTCTAAAAAAGGAATCCTGATTAAAGGAAAATGGAAAGCTGTGGAGCTTGATCCCAACATATTCGCAAATGAGACCTTGGGAGAAGTGGTTTGTTTTGAAGAACTAACAGATTATTCACTGATTGATGCCAACAAGGTATCAACGAAGTCCCAGTTGCTACAGGACACAACTGGTAAAAAGAAGCAAAATAAGAGAAAAGCAAGTGAAATTGATCCTGATGAAGACATTTTTGCGGAAGAGATATCCCCTTTTCAAGAGGCTGCTGGAATAGACTTTGTAGAGGAAACGGCAAATAAGCGGAAAAAGAAAAAAAAGAAATCTAAAACGGATGAGACCAAAAATGAAGATGATGAAACAAGTCCAAGCTTTTTAGAGGATAAGACTGAAGATGATTATGATCTCTTTCAAGAATCAGAAGAGTGCCAGGACGTAATCCCCGATACATCAGAGAAGACCAAAAAGAAGAAGAAAAGAAAGAAGAAGAAAAAATCTACTGAACAGTCAAAGCCAGCTTCACAAGCAGAATCTGACAAAGGTGACATACCTCCATCATCTAGAAAGAAAGGTAAAAACTGGTCGAATGCTGCTCTGGCTAAACCAAAAGGACAGGAGAGTGATGTCTCAGCATGGAAAGATCTCTTTGTACCTGAACCAGTTCTGAAAGCTCTGGGTAAACTTGGATTTTCTGCACCCACACCGATACAAGCTCTTGCTCTTCCTCCTGCGATTCGAGATCACTTGGATGTACTTGGTGCAGCAGAGACAGGTGAGGTTACCTGTTTTTAAGAGGACCTCATTTGCAAAATGTATATTTAAGTAATGCACCTAACCAAATTCTAAGATGAGCATACCTGGTAGTGCATTCAGATGGACCGGATATGAAACGACCATCCAAGTTTTGGTTTTACTTTTGTTCTGTCTAGAAAAATTAACAAATCAACTGTATTGTTATATTTTCACTTGCTTGTAAACCGTCAGGAAGCCTTACCAAGGTTTGTGTTTTTTGTTTCTCACCTGATAAATGGCAGC
>JAYDZF010000009.1:15817527-15835195 GCA_034509105.1 Microcambeva barbata
TAGACCTAGCACCTGTGTTATAGCGGTCCTTGGTGATTTAACAATAGTACTATCCTTTTAATCCCCGCTCAAATAATCTCAAATAATTCCTGAAGTTTCCTTGAGTTTTCTTGTTTTTATGGTGATACATGTACACTATAAAAACTTTGCTTGAGTAGGAAATTGCTCATGAAGAGGAAAAGTGGGCAGCTGATGTGGATTCTGCTGAAAGCCACAAGAAGCTTCTAGAAAAAAAAGTCATGGATGGATATGAAGAAGCTGAAGAGCAACTGAAAGCAGCCCAACAACAGTAAGAATAACAACATGTAACAGAATTCCTTCTATTCTGTATTAGTTTAATTCCTAGCATTTGTAAATCATTATAGCAAAAAATTATTTATGACTTAATTTGTGCTGTACTGTATAGTGTTCATTGGTATAGCTATTAAATTAAATCAGTGCAAACTCATTACCCTGAAAAACCTGATAAAGCAAAAACATTTCTTTTTTTCTGCTTTAGGTACCACCTTGTTCTTCAGGAAACCAAAGAAGAGAGTCGAATGGTGGCAAACAATCTGACACATGTTTTTACTGCTGCTGTCAGCCACTTGGATATTGTTGAGGTAAGAGGGAGAGCTCATCCATGATGGTCATGTTTTATTTATGTAGGGTTGGTGAAAATGCTTGTCTAAATGAATAAATGTTTTAAATGGTTCTTGTTATTAGTTTGGTTCACTAAGTCAACTATTAATTATGATGGGTACTATATACTGATTTTACTCCATGGGTTTACTCTACTTTGTTGAAGCATATAACATGCTTTTGACATTTCAGAATCACTGTAACAACCAAGTTAAGAAGATGGACAAGATGAATGAGCTTATCAGTGAAGACCAAGCAGACTTGCTGCAACTAAAAGAAATGGTTGAAAACTTTGTTTTAAGGGCAAAAAGTTATTAAGGCCTGAATAAAAGCCAGTTTGTAAATAGTTTTTATATAATTTTTAACTAACTCGCAGTAAGAAGATCCTGTGTTTGTTCCCCTGTGAGTCATTTTCTTTGTGGAGTTTGCATGTTCTCCCCGTCTGTGTGGGTTGACTCTGTGCTCCGGTGTCCTGCTGTAGTCCAAGAACATGCAAGTGAAGGGACTTGGAGACACAAAATTGTCCAATTGTTTAATATAACGTGTACGTATTAAATTTGTGTAATGAATTCCTGTCATGAATGTACCCATAGTGTAAAACATGACGTGGAAATCCCAAACTCTTTGCTGTGTTTAATAGAACTATGTTGTCAAAATGTCTTTTTTCCTAGTAACGGCTGTCTTTAATACAATAAAACATGTTTTTTACATTGTGTTCAGCTTAATGTAAAAGCTTCATTTGTCAGATGGATACACACACCAACACCCTAGGTCACCTGGCAACCACTGCGGGACCCTTTGCCCAGTGAAGTCTCTCTGCTGTGGGAACAACACCTGTGTTGACAGTTCTCACAAATCCCACTATTCGTTTTGACAATCCAGAATACAAGACCAGGGCGTCATCAATAAGACAAACACATCGATCAGAATTCGTACTTTTATTTTGAAAAAATATTGCTGGGCAAAAGTATTGCTTTCCTGAGAGCACGTATTAGTAAAAATGACATAATTAAAAACAATACTAGTGACGTTTGTATATTCTTACTCGCAAACCAAATACTGTGGAAACCAATACGGATGGGTGTTGGAACCGACTTCTAATGATTCCATAAAAGCTTGTTTGTATATTATTTTAGGAATCGATTCACTGAGCTGGTCACGCCCCTTACCGTAGTCGGATTTATGCAACAGAAAGTGTCGAACGTCATGAAGTTGGTTGCAGTAGCTGTTAAATCCTTATGGTTTGTGTTTGCAGTGTACAGTTTTACAGGTCCCTGTTTGATTTTTAATTACTTAGTTCAGAGTTAGTCGGTTTGCTATTATTTATGTTTAGCTAGCAAACGCCAAACTTCGTGCGTAGAGCGATACAGACTTTGTGCTGCTGTTTTCGTGAAAAAAGGGGTTTCAATACTTCATACGGAAGAATACGGTTTTAATACTTCGCAATTCTATTGAACTGAGTACATTTTCCACGTAAAAGTGCAATGTCTCCGTATTAACCGCTGAAAAGCTTTTAAAATCAGTATGTGCTAACTTAGCTAGACAACCAGTAACATTAGCGCTATAGCTAACCAAACTAACATAAACATTGATTATGAGAAATACGCTCATTTTATTCCAACTTCATTTTTGGTATTATTAAGTTGTAATTACAGCGCTGAATGTGTAAGATCGCGTCGTTGCTGGCATCCATGAATTGAATATCATATCATCAATTAAACTGCTGTAAGCAAAATGTCATTAGAAGATTATGAGCGGCACTACTCGTCGCTTGCCTCATCGGGCTATGACTCGGTGAGCAGCCCCTCGGCACCTGGACCTTTCAGTGGGGAAGAGGAAAAGTTGCACTATGTTCCCATCAGAGTCCTGGGCAAAGGGGCTTTCGGAGAAGCGACCCTGTACAGACGCACTGAGGTATGTAGATGTTACCCTTGTATCGTAAACACTTATCGACCACTTCATAATGAATACCATGACAATGTTTATTGGTTCTTTATTTTTGAGGTCATGGATTCCACAAGGTGTACGAAACACTAGTACTCGCGATATTTTGAATGTTCTCAATTTTATTCGGATCTGGTGACTGGGGAGGCCAATCAACCAATTTAGGAAGGCATCGTTATACTTAAATGTTAATAAAGAAAATAAAGCAATAAAAGAATGTGCATGTTCACCAACAACACATAATAGTCGATGCTCTGGTTTATTATGGATAAAAGCACATGGAAGCTATAAATATACTTAACAGGAATCAGGCTTTCACATTTAAATGATGCTCAAATGATGTACCAGCTTGACCTGCTGCAAGTTGCTTAACAGATTCATGCTGTTTTAATTCAGTCCCTCCCATTTTTATACCAGCCTAATCAGAGTATCACCTTTATTGTCATGTTAGGATAAGTGCGGTAAGTTCCTGTTCTTGGCTGACAAAATATGGTCATCTGTTATTGTCTACCTTAATACTTAATGTTTTACACTTTCTAAGATCATTTTTAAAAGTAATTTCAAACTCTGAGGAGAAAAACAGTTTGGATATACGTGATAAACAGTACACCAGTCATTTCACATTCACTTTGGTCACAGTTTCAGAAATGTTGAACTTCCTCTGAAGCTCTTCACCGTGTTTGTTTCATTAGGCTGCAAATGATTTCCCTTAACAGAGCTGAATTGTAGTGCAGCACTGCTTATGGTCCCATAGCCTCCTAAGTTCTCACATGAGCTAGAAATGCCACATACAGAAAAGAAGCTTTGTGGCTGACCCTTTAAAAAAACTAGTCTTTGGTTACCGCTTTACTTAATCACTAGGAATTCTATTTCTAGAATTCTCCATGTAGTTCCAGAAGTTATGATATCCTTCTGTAAAGATCATAGCATCTATATTATTATTATTACATACAAATGACATTTACATAATTTATTTTAGTAAATAAAAAACTAAGATAGTTTAACTTTAAAACACACTCGAACATTGACAATCACTGAGATCCCAGCTTTTTTCTTGCCTCCAGGATAATTCTTTGGTGGTTTGGAAGGAGATTGAACTGAACTGTCTGTCTGATAAAAAGCGCAGAGATGTCATGAATGAAATCAGCATTCTGTCCATTCTTCAACATAGCAACATCATCGCATATTATAACCACTTCACGGACAGGAACACCCTGCTCATCGAACTGGAGTACTGCAATGGTTAGAGAATGTTTCGGGAATACATTTTTTGCTGTTTATCTATATGTAAAATATAATGTCTCTCAAAAGCTCATAAAGATGTGTGTTTAAAAGTAACCTATGTTTCCAGGTGGAAATCTTTATGACAAAATAAATCAACAGAAAGGGCAACTTTTTTCACAAGAGGTAAAACACTGATATTTTAAAGTGTGTTTAGAACAAAAGCACTTGTAGCGACAATAAATGTAACTGTTTTCTTGCATTTAAATCTTCTCAGGTTGTCATCTGGTATTTGTTCCAAATTGCATCAGCTGTGGCTCATATTCATAAAGCAGGTGTCCTACACAGGTAAAAAGGCCTATATACAAGCTGCTTTATGTGGACTTATTATGATATGATACATAAATGTACCTTGACTTCTTGTTCATTTTCCAAAGGGACATAAAGACATTAAACATCTTCCTCACCAAGACTAACTTGATCAAGTTAGGAGACTATGGTTTAGCTAAGAAGCTGGACTCAGAATATTCAATGGCTGAGACAGTAAGTTCTTACACAGCAACTTTGAATTATTGTTTGTTTTTGTGAACACAATGGAAATTTTAATTCACACCATATTCATGTTACGTGTTAATATTGTAAATACGTATTATGTTTTTTCAATGAAAAGTTCCATTTTTTTTTATTCATGCAGCAGTAAATATATGATATATCTGCACAGTCATGAAATAGTTCAGTTTTAACTGATTGCTGTTGTAAACTCATTGGAATGAAAATACGCACACAAGTGGTGCAGTACCCACCACCACTGAGGTCCAATTAACAGACTTGACTATGACTGACGGGTCGTTGAAGCTCTGGGAGGAATTGTAATTGGTCTTAGATATTGCTGCTCTGAAACTGTAAATTGAATGCCATTTTGCTCTCCAGTGTGTAGGAACTCCATACTACATGTCTCCTGAGCTATGTCAAGGGGAAAAGTACAACTTTAAATCAGACATTTGGGCTATGGGCTGTGTCCTATTTGAGATCTTGACTCTCACCAGGACTTTTGATGCAACGGTATTTGTTCAGTTTCAAGCATTTACAGAAAATTTGTTGTGAATACTTTTATAAAACCTTTGTTCTCTGCTAACTAATATTTTATTTCTGTAGAATCCTCTGAATCTTTGTGTGAAGATCGTCCAGGGAAACTGGACTATGGAAGTAACGTCAGACATTTATTCATCAGAACTCATCAAAATAGTCTATGAGTGCTTGGATCAGGTGAGTGTATATATTGTAGTTTGATAATTTCTCATTTTATTCAGAAGGATCCGTTTCGAATAATTTAATAATGTATGTTTATGAAGACCATAACAGTCATCATATGTCATGATGATCTACATATTTATTATAGGATCCAGAGAAAAGACCTACTGCTGACCAGGTTCTTGATAATCCCATAATCTCACTTGTTAGACCGTAAGTAAAAAACCACCAAGTGTTTTTTAAATAATACTTGATAAGATTGAAGTGCCAAAGCAACAAGCATATTAGTACATTTTAGTACAGAATTTAGTATCTGAGATTTGCTTGAACTGGTGAGGTATTTAGTGACTGTCACAAATGAACAGTGTGTAGAGGATGTGTTGGGCTTAATATCTTAATGTAATATTTAAAACTAAGGTAAATTAAAAAAAAATTCCCTACAGGAAATTGGAGGAGCGTGTGGCTGCACTTAACTCAGCCATCAAGAAGCCCAGGTATGTATTTGACTCACTTCACTTTATATTTTGTCAGTTTGGTGTTTATAAGATCAGTTGTATTTCTCTCTGCTTTTCAGACTGAGCACAGTATCAGATGCCTCGGTTGCTGTGGTGACCACTCGTTCAAGAGAGGTGTATTTCTGGGGAGGAGGGAAGTTCACTCCTCAGAAACTGGATATGTTTAAAGGTGGCACCAGTGCTCAGCAAGTGTGTGCAGGAGAGACCCATTTCGCTGTGGTCACTGTGGAGAAAGAGCTTTACACCTGGGCTGTAAGATATTTTTAAATACACACAAATCCATAGAATAGGAAGACCTGACTCCTACATACACTGCACCTGAAAAAATGTGTTTTGTTGCCTGACAAACTCTTCAGTGTACGAATTACTTGTGGCTTGGGCCACTGGAGTTTCTTTCAAGCAGTGTTTTCTTCATTACATTTACATTTTCAGCATTTGGTAGACACTTTTATCCAAAGCGACTTACATCCATGACTGAACACAATGTCTGAGCAATTGAGCGTTAAGAGCCTTGCTCAGAGACCAACTTGGCGGCTTGAACAAGTGACCTTCAACACACTACCTTAACCACTAAGCCATCACTGTCACTATTCATGTCTGTATTAATCTTTCTTTTTAGACACCTTTGCCCAAATGCATCTGTGTCAGGTGAGGAATTAGAGCTGCTACTTAAGTGCTCAGTTGTTTTATCTAAGTTAAGATACACAGGAATGCAGGGAGGTAAAAATTGAATTTATAAACTCAGCTATGGTTTATAAAATGAATGTGTTAAACAATTAGTGTAGACAAACAAATAACTGTTCTGGTACCTCTAACATTGCATTAGATCGAAGAGTGAAAATATTTTAATACTTTCACTTTTTTGAGTTGTCTGTCAGAACTTTGTTTCTATCGAAACTAATCGTCACTTGATTTTTGTGATAAAGAATTCTTACAGTGATCCCATAGTATTACATAAATCTATTTTTAAATGACCTTTTGTGTGCTTGGGTATGCGTTAATGCAGCAAACCATTTTTTTCTTTTTAGAGTGTACAAGGTGGTGCTAAGATGGTAGGCCAGCTTGGTCATGGGGATCAGGCCTCATACAGACAACCTCGTAAAGTTGAACGTTTGCAGGGGAAAGCTATAAGGCAGGTTGCTTGTGGGACTGACTTCACTGCATGTGTAACTGGTAAGCAGGGGGTCGCTTGATGATTTTTAAACTGATCGCCATTATCAAAATTGTCTAAACGAGGTTGGCAAAATAAACTTAGTGTGGCTTCATTGTTTGTTTTTTTACCAGACGAGGACCAAATGTATATGTTTGGATCCGACTATTATGGCTGTATAGGAGTGGAGAGTGAGATGGGTAATGAGATTCTTGAGCCAGTGTTGCTGGAGTTTTTTCAGGAACGGCCAGTGCGACAGGTATCCTGTGGAGATAATCATGTGGTAGTGCTGACTCAAAGTGGAGACGTTTACTCCTGGGGCTGTGGAGAACATGGTAAACAATACATCGTTTCACAGTACTTAATTAGAAGGATTTATTTATTGTAAGCATTTTATTTATATGGTTTTTTACAGGTAGACTTGGTCTTGACTGTGAAGATGACTTTTCTTCTCCTATGCTAGTAAGTAGAAAACGTATGCACGATCCTTACTGTCTGATTTGCTTTGAGAAAACAAAGTCTTTTAACTGTGATGAAAAAGAATCCTGTTACTGAATACATTTGTTTTAGACATTTTTCTATTAATACATGTTTTGAATTTTTATATTAAAATTGTGTAACTCATGTTTAAAGTACACAATTCAATATTTACCATATAAAGAGCTCCTTTATTCCAGAATAACCTCCTGTAGAATTACTACTACTGGTGATCGGGTGGAACAGTGGGACATTTTCTGGCCCATTTTTAGCCATTAGGGGAACTTCACTGTTCTCTGTCAATGCAAAGAAAATGTCGTATCCGAAACAGCATTTGTCAATTAAACTGTGCCAAATCAGGTATTCAGACCAAAACGATCTGCTGCTGCCCTTCATGCTTTGTAAAATCTTGACTGGAAAATGTAGCTTGATTTAATTATTATTCAATATATTTGTGTTCTGCAGGTGGACATTCCGAAGGGGGCTTGTATTGAATCTGTGTGCTGTGGAAGTGATGGTACATTCTTCCTTACAGAGGCTGGCAAAGTCTTGGCCTGTGGAAGCAACGAGTTTAACAAGCTAGGTCTGAATCTAGGCATAACTGGTATCAAGAATCATCCCGGGGAGGTATGAACTATACATTAATCATTAATTAGTTTGTCTGATTATATCGTTTAACGAAAACATATATAAATCTGTATGCATTAGGGTTATGAAGAGATACCATACACCACAACTCTGACATTGGTGAAGCTCCTGGCTCGATTTAAGATCTTAGTCATTGCTCCTGGGAAGACCCATACAGCAGCTATTGAGGGTACAGTTGTTTTTTAATGTCTTATGGTAACATATATTTCACTTGTTTAATGGGATGTGAGGAAGTGAGACTGTGTTTGCCCTGCAATAGACAATCTTTCCAGCTTATTTCCTACCTTAGCGCAATGAATCAGACCCCCATGACCCTGACCACTATGAGTGGTGGGTAAATAGTTAATGAATGTGTAAGATTGCTTAACATGTATTTTGGTTGTCTGTATTAAACAGAGCGGGGCCGCCTGATGACGTTTGGTTGTAATAAGTTTGGCCAGCTTGGTGTGAAGGACTTCAAGAAACACCTAGGTGTTCAACTGCTGCTGGGACCTTTTGGTGGAAAGGTTGTCTCTAAAGTGTCATGTGGAGAAGGCTTTACTATTGCTGCCACAGAAGGTCGGAAAACAGACTAACGTTTCTGTATACCTCAAGCAGATTTGAATAGTGTGAATAGTATAATGTGTTTTCTCTCTACACCTCAGATAATCAGATCTTCGCTTGGGGAAATGCAGGAAATGGACGTCTAGGAATGACTGCTGATCGGGGCTTCGGCTCTGAGGTTTGCCCTGCCCTCCCTCGTCCAATTTTTGGTTCTTTACACCATGTGCCTGACTTGTCCTGCAGGGGTTGGCACACTATTATTGTCATGGGTAATAGCTCCCATACATTTCTTTTCTTTGCTAGAAAATACAACCATTTGTGTAATGCTTTAATCTGCAAATAAAAGGGCTTAATTTTGTATTTTAACATTATTTTTTATTTCCCACAGAAAAGGTGCTAAATTCTAAAACTATTCGTTCAAACAGTAGTGGACTGTCCATTGGAAGTGGTAAGAAAAAAAGCTTTTACAGTATCAAATATTGTATTTATAAACCTGTGGTGATACTAGGGGTGTGAAAGAATACTTCCTCTCACAAATCAGCTCAATTCACAATACTAAGTTTTTTTTTTCTGTTTGTCTGCAATCAGGTATAGGTCAAGGCTCTAGGTCTTCTGTGGACCTGGATATTGAACCAGGATCAGACTCTGAGCTGAGAGATGGGATAATGGGAGGCACTGTAGAGGTTGATCTGGAGGAGAAAGGTCCAGAGACACCGTCAGTGATCTCAATGGAGAGCAGGACCAGTGAGAGTTCATGTCCTTCTTGGCTTCGCAAGGTACACGCATCCGAAATCAACAAACTAGAACAAGTTGTGCAGTCTCCACCATTATCCACATAAGCAGACCCCTCTCTCTTCAGGAACTTCTGGATGCAGAATTTATTCCCATGCCTAAGGGATCCGGAGATTGCATGTCTAGTCCACTGGCTTCATCGTTTTCAGAAAGCGCCACACTACCATATGATGAGCTCCAGCAACTGAAGGCAGCTGCTGCAGCTGCTGCTGTGGACAATGGTCTCATGGTAAAAACCTAACACACATCCACTGATTAAAAATCTGGAGTTTCCTTCCTCAATAAAATGCTTAGTGTAACAATTAATTTATCTTTTAAAATCTTTATATGGGCTATATTAAGTTTAATTTGATATAGTCTTAATAGTTAGGCTACAGGTTTATTTTCTTTGAATCAAAATTCTATCAATCCATATTATCAAATTTCAATAAAAAAGTGTGATTTCATACAAAAATGATTAGCTAAGATAGCCAAGTATACATTTATTTACTAATATTTAATTTGTGTAAACCTTTCCAGTACAGAAACCCCCCAACATTGCATTTCATTACGGAACCATAACGGTTCACGTTAGAGCACACATGAATTGGGAAAAACCATAAAGTCATGCCGGTGTTTTTATTTAAAATTCATGTATGCTTTATTTCTTGCAAGCAAACGGCATGTGTAGACTGTGAGAGGGTCAATGGACTGGAATCTGGAGGCTGTAAGAAAAGCCCCCTGCCACATCAAGCACTTCAACAGACTTGCTGCCAAGCAAGTTGTGAGTTGGCTCAGGTAAGTGTTTTACACAGCCAAAACGTTTTTATTATAAAAATTCACATTAAGGGTGTAGTCATTATAACAAGTTCAAATCTCAGCAGTCACTGAACTGCCCACACACCTGCCGCTACTTAACTGTACAGTCACAAGCTTTGTGTGTGCTACGGCTCTGAGTGGGAACCCAAACTGTCATGTTTTATTCACGGTAATGGTAGTTACTCATTACACTAGATTCATAAGTCATGAACAATTTTTATATCTCCAAAAATACAAAGAGGAAAAAAAACATTTTATTAAAAATGAACCAGTAAACATTTGTGGACTAAGATTTTCAGTGACACGGGTGGTTTGCACGATTATTTTTCTAGCTCCAGGAAATGGTGAAAAGGCAAGATGCAACAATCCAGCTTTTACAGAAACAAGTGAGTTGCTTGTTTTTTTAACTTGATCTGTTGACTTCTGTCATCATAAAATGTTTACTTAGGATTAGACATGAAGATCGGATTCAATTTTCAGTGAGGTTAAGTTTTTACTTTACAGAATCTTGTATTCTATTTACTTAATTGCTTGAAAATGGAAATAAATATTCTGACTGTAACTGTGTAAGCTGTGGCATTGCCCAACAATTGTAGACTCTGGCTGGTCATCTAGCTAATCTGATTGTGAATGTGCCTGAATGGATTATTTTAGTTGTATAGTAACACAGAGGATACTTGTTCTGTTATGATACACCAGCTAACAAAGTGTTGTTATTTTCAGTACGATGACCAGATCAGGGAGAACGAGAGACTGTGGAAAGCCATCAATGACCTTCGAGTGGGAGCTGCTGTTTGTGAAAACAGAAATGACCAATTAGATATTTTACCAGATGGAACAAATGAGGAGGAAGAACGAGAATAATCATTCAGAATAATGGCACGATGCACCGTTACTGAAAACTTAACTGACTGACTGGTTGGTGAAGGTGTTTAAAAGCAGTAGTGATAGTCATTGATCATTTCTCATCAGAACAATATGAACGGGAGGACTGGGTGTCCAGATTCTTGCTGCCTCTAGCTAATTAACAAACATTACATTCCTCCTGTGTGTGCTATATGGTTTCACTTGTATCCATGTGACGTACAATCATAAACTTTTAGTAATTCAGGTTCTGAGCTGCTTGTCACACCTGCGGTTATAGATTGATTGTTTTTATTTGGACTGTAGAACTGACTGTCCAGAAAGCACTTAAGCAGCTCTAAGCTGCTTAATGTTAACACGCTGCCAATGTTCATTTCAGTATTGACACCTTGTCATTTCCTCACAGGAGCAAATGCATAGATTTACATTTCTAAGTTATGCAGTGTGGTCTTGCATAAGGTATAAAAACGTTTAGCCTTTTTCAATGAATAAGATAATAATTTGCAATTGTATATAAATTGTGTTATATCTTCTTCATCTTCATTGTCTTTAACCCCTTATCCTAATTAGGGTTGGGGATGGGTGCTGGATCATATCCCAGCTCTTCATTGGGCGCAAGGCACACAGTAACACCCTGGATGGGGCACACGCAGGTACCTACAGGACAATTCAGTGTCTCAAATTAACCTGGTAGCATGTCTTTGGACTGTAGGAGGAAACCGGAGTACCCGGAGGAAACCCACGCGGACACGGGGAGAACATGCAAACCACACAGAAAGGACCTTGATCGCCCCACCCAGGGATCGAACCCAGGACCTTCTTTCTGTGAGGCGACAGTGCTACACCCATTGTGTTATATCTATATTGACAAATTAGATTTTTCTGGGTTTTTACAAAATGATTCACATAATATTATTATTCACATAATAAATGATTGCATAATATATGCAATGTTATTTTACAAACAAGTGGTTTTGGTTTTGTGGGAGTTTTAAACAATGCACAGTCTGTAAAACCACAGAAAATGTGTTTATTTTTATTGTTTTATACTTATGGTTTGTATTGCTTTCTTTTAATTAGTTAAAAATTACAAACTTGTTTCTGAACAGTACACGGTGTCGGTGTTTAAAACCCCATATTCATCCCATATTCAGCAAAGCAGAAACGCCTGTAATGCTTAAGAACCAAGTGCCTTGTTACTTTAATGTAATGAAATTATAGACGGTTTATTTCAATTAGTTTGTGTACATGCTTTTCAGACGCTCTTGTTAGAGTAATAAATTTGCACTTGAAATGTGAAAATCTTGCCAGTTTCTTTAAACCCATGACAAACATTAATCATTATACAGTTTCACAG
Organism: Microcambeva barbata; assembly: GCA_034509105.1. NCBI lineage: Eukaryota > Metazoa > Chordata > Actinopteri > Siluriformes > Trichomycteridae > Microcambeva > Microcambeva barbata. The sequence goes on from JAYDZF010000009.1 coordinate 15,829,709, forward strand.
ACAAGTTTATAGCATCACATGGAATTAATAAAAAAAACACTTTACAGCTCATAGCAGTAATTCTTTAGGACTTATTTATTTATAAACAATGTAAAAATGGCAGTGATGTATAAAGCCCATTACTAAAACCAGTATAGACACTAAAAATGCAAAAACTATCATTCGTTACATTGTTTATTTAACTAATACAAAAATGAAGAAAACATTTTAATTGTTTAAACAGGCACATGTATTTCTATTTTGTAAATACATATATGGATCACACCATAAAGAGAAATTGAGACAGAAAGAAAAAGACTAAGGTTAGCAGTTTAAATGCAGAATGTTACATAATTAAGATTAAAAGTGGCATCCACCAAAGGCTTAATTCTAACAGCAAGGATGAGGCACGCCTCACAACTTTTGTGCAAGTTACAGTATTCAATCTGAGCAACAACCTGGTAGTGGCGGGGCTTGAACCAGTGACCTCCTGATTACCACTCCAGTACTTTAACCTCTATGCTACAGCTTGTTTATATGTACCAAATAGAATAATCACTGATAACCGTCTTTCCTTAGTCGTTTTGTTTGTTTAATAAAGGTAATAAATATACCAGCAGCTGGTATATTTTAATATTAGTGTATGTATTAGTAGTTTAAGATTTCAAGTTTATGAAAGAATTCAAGTTTATGAAATGAAATGCATTTGTGTCTACTCGCTCTCAGTTTAAATCAAGTCAGCTTTTAGAAAGGAGTTTAAACAATCTTTAAACTGACAGTAACCAAACTGGAGTTTTGGGTTGGTTATCAATTAACTGTTTACGTATTAACCTATCTAGTTTGCAATGCGTTTAATTTTCAAGCTGTGTCTACTAAATACACTGTCAGACTGCATCATGCTATCTATTTAATAAAATTATAACCTTTTATCACAATGATTTCATTATACAATGAAGCACAAGAAGGAGTTAACCAATCCTAGAAACCAGATACCAGGTAGCACTGTCACTAACTATGCAGACAACCAGCTCTTTAATATATTACTTACATAACTCTTCATAAGGGAAGCCAATCCTTCACAAACTCTATGTTTAAAATGATGTTGTGTTGAAGGGGGAGCAGCACCAACAAAATAAGCAGTGAGTGTTGCAGTTTACCCTCAAAATAATTGTTAAAAAAAACCCTACTATAAAAATCACATCTTTAACACTCCTGTTACTATATTTAATCTTTTATGCATGTCAAAGTATTCTAAATCAATAAGCAGTTTGCAAAGATGCATAACTTGCTGTAAGAAACGTGTATAGTTAGATCTCCATATCCCAAAAGAAATTCTGATAATCTGAATGTTGAACATCAGTAAACATTTATCTTAGCCAGGTTTATTCTGCATAATTTTTAATAGTGTTATGAAAGCATGACCACTCAGTATAAGATTGTTCAAATGTCTTGTCTGATATTTTCTGACCACTTTGTGATAGTAGGTGTGATGTCAGATTATACAATCGGATCCTTTGATGAGTGCCATGATCATTTACAAAAACACTGACACAATGCTGGCAGAAGTTTGGAGTCATTGAATGCCCTTTCAAAACGAATAGGGGGTAAAACGTTTCTTCAGTTATTGCCATTTGTGCCAGCTGCTATGCCACATGTTGCTTGACATATCCATAACTTAGTTTTGTGTCATCTTTGTTTTGTTGTATTGTAGTAGACTTGGACAGCCAAAACGTTTTGTTCCTTTTGCCAGTGTCCCACCACAAACCACAGCATTTGTTGAAAGATTAAGGTTTCTAGGAACATAAAAATAGTCCTACATGTTCTAAGATTATAAACTAATGATTAATTATTGCACACTGTAACATTGATTGTAGATCTAACCCTCCTTTATTAATTATTATTTTTATATTAAAGAAAAGTCCATCATCCCACCATACAGAACCCACAATCCAAAATTAGCCTACTTCTTTTATTTTGTCCACCTACATAATAAAAAAAAATAATTTGCAGAATATTTAGGCTTCTTTTATCACACAGCTGGGACTCCAGCAAATTATTGGATTTACCTACATGAGTTGTATTGACGTACAAATGAAGTACTTTACATTATGTCGTGTCAGGTAATTAGCGATGTTTAAGAGGCGGTGGTCTGCTTTTAATGTTCTGGCACTTTGGAATGTGTCTCTCAGCTGGGCCAGGAGCAAAGCGTCTGCCACAGTGTGGACAGGTTATGTAATCTGGGTGTAGATCTGCACTCGGTTGAGACTGAAGACTTCCAGGTTCTGGAGCACGAGCTTGGCGCATGTTCCGAATGAGGGCTTCATGTTTCTGGCGCCAGTTATTCTTCTTGGGCTGGTGGTATAAAACATCTAACCTTAATTTCAATGATGGGGCAGGTTGTGTAATATTTTTCTTATTTTTCATCTGACTAGCCTCCAATGATTATCATTTTCCCCTCAACTTTTTTTTTCATTATTTACTCCCATTTACTTTTGCCCTAAATCAAGTACTCTTGCTTTTAAATCACTAATGCAGGAGGCTTGACGAGACAAGTGCTGGGCCAGGTCAATAGAAATACCTGAACTAAAAAGCTATTAATAATGTGTATTTTAACATAATGTTGGGGTCATTTCATTTCACATTTCACAGTATCACCACTGCTTTATCCTGGTTAAGGTTTGAAACGTGACAATTACCCATTTACCATCCCAAATATATTACCATTCATGCTGGTATGCCCAACCAGCAGTAGTGGATGGCAGTGGGTTGGCATTACTTACAACTGCCCCATCTAGAGGTCCCTACCCACAATCCTGCAGAAGCTTTTAACAAGTAACCACACGTACAATATGCCAACACTAACCAATTGAAGATATTAATCTTACCTCTGGTGTTTTCGATGGCCCATTCGCCTTCATAAACTCCTCCAGGTCGGTTCCTTTGGCTCTATATTTTGAAGAATCGAATATTTTCCTCGTAGAAAGCTGCATTTTCTCACAAACCCTGGTATGTCTCTCGAGGCGGTTTTCAGCAAAGCATCTATGACATAAGCTACAGGGTACAAGCGGGACATCAGCATCAGGGATTCTTTCTGGACTGAGTTCAACCTGCTGGAGCCGTTTTCCCTTCTGGTTGGTGGGAGGAGTGTGTAGAGTTACTTCACTGAGTGAATTTGGGGGCAAAATATTACTGATGGTCCCCACATCAGCCTTGTTCCTGGATTGATGCAGTCTTTCTAGTGTTGGCCAGTGGTCTACTGCTATTCCATTCATTTGTTCATGTCTGCGGGGAGCTTTGGCTTTACCACTTGACTTTATTCTGTCTAGTAGTTCCCATTGCTCTTCACCGTTATCTGTTTCAAAGTCTATTCTAGCAGTTGTTCGTTCACCTTGCCTCTTTTCTCTATGGTATTGTATTTCCATCTTCCGATTGCTCTGGTCATATTCTTTTGTCTCCCACTTCACTGCTCTTTCTCTCCTTATTTTATCTTTTTCCATTTTCAACATTTCTACTTTCTGCCTTGTAATGGGTTCATCACTGGACCATTTTCTTTCTTGACTCTTATAGTTTGTGGTTATGTGAGTATTTCTGCCTCTGTTTTCCCACTCTCGTCCTTTGCTTTTTTCTTTCTGTTGTAAATTAAGCTCTTTTGGGCAGCTCTCCAATCTTTCTAGATTGTTTTTGTTGCCTCTTACCGAGTCTCTGAGTTTTTCATTGTGTCCATCTCTTTGACTTTTAAGAGCCTGGGTACGCTCCCAGTTCCAATTTCTTTTTTCATTATAATATAACTGCTTTTCTTCTTTCTCTGTATGCATGCTCTTATCCATCTCTGCACGTTTGAGCCTGTCTTCAGAGAAAGTCCTTAGTTGAACTTTTCTTAGTTGTTCCTCTGCCCTTACTAGCTTGTCATGTAATAAAATTTCCCTTTTACGTATTTCCTTTGTCAACCTTTTCTGGTTTTCATGAAGCCTTAGCTGGTCCTCATGAAAAGTCTGTTCCCAGTTAAATAATTTGCTTGTTGTTTTTGTCTCAAAGGGCTCAGACTTATCCGAATTATTTTTTTCCTCTCTCATCTTATACATCTGTTTGCTTTGAGATGTACTAATAGACTGGTACTCAAGTCTTTTCCTGTCCTTTTGTACACCGCCACTGATGTCTGCTTGGCAGTTGTTCAGGGTAAATGTCCTCCTATGGCACACAGGCTTTAAAGGAAAAACCATGTCCACTTCAGATTTAACTTCTTCCTTGGATCTACTTTTTTGCCTGGCAGTTGTAGACTTATGTGTCCTCTGGGTGTGTTCTGGCCATTTTACAGAAGGGAAAGACTCATGTTGGCAGTCTTTTGTATTAGCCAGCTGACGTTCTTTGTTCTCTAGCATATTTAAACGAGGCGGTGAACTGTAGCTGTAGCCCTGTCTCCGCAAATGTGGAAGTTTTTCTAATATTAGATCTTCATTCAAAAGATGGAGAGAATGAGATTTGGGTATCATTTGCAACTGTGGCATTGTGACAGTCTAGATTTCCTCAACTCTTATTATAACAATAATTCTTTTATTGATGGTATTGCTACTCAACACATTGCACTAACCACTGCTTTTACATGAAATTAACATGACTGCTGCTCACAATATATTTTTGGATGGTTTGATGTTGGTTTCAACAAAAACTGTTGAAGCATGCACATAAGAATGCATCTGCAGAGATCTGTAAAAAACATTAGGTCATGATTACATTTTATTTGATTAATATTTAATAAAGCTGTAGTTGAAAAATAACCATTTAATTGCATACCGTATTTGAAAATAATAAAGTGGATTCAGGGAGTGTTTAGACAGTCTGACTTTTTGCTCACTTTATATTTGGTTTTAAGTGGATATAGCTGAAACTTAAAAGTTGGTTTGAATAAAAAAAAAAAGTCTTCTATTCAGTAAGGTATTCAGACCTTTTCGTGTAGCACTCCAAACTTTGGTTAGGGACATTCTGTTTGGTTTGCTTGCTGGTTATTGGACCATTAGCTTAATGTAAATGGGCCAATAACATTATGTGCATATCTGTGTTCATCATCCATCTAATTGTTCATTAATCTCAACCACTTTATGCTGCTCTGGGTCACAGCAGGTCCAGTTATCATCTGGCCATCCCCTCCCTCAGAAATAGCCTATCAGGTCGGTGTAGCCCGGGCAGTTGAAAGCGCCGCTAAGATCCTAGCATAATAATTTGCTGCAGCCTCCTAATCATCGCTGGTCAGTCATTTCTCTTTAAAAAAATGGAATTACATAAGGCATAACATTTTACTATACTTTCCTGTGTTTATGTAAAAATAAATATTGTCAATTAAATACCACAAGTTGTCACTGTTGAGCAGTGACAAACTTCAGGTCCTTTTTCATTAATTGGGATAATTATTAACAATACAATACATTTACAATACTAATAATAATAATAATAATAATAATAATAATAATAATAATAATTATTATTATTATTATTATTATTATTATTATTATC
>JAYDZF010000009.1:15961884-15972890 GCA_034509105.1 Microcambeva barbata
TTGCTTGTTTGCTGTTTTGGTCTGAAAAATGGATTCAAGTTAACAAATCCTTTGTCCAGATCTTTAATCCGAATTTACAAACAAGAAAGTCAGGATTTATTAAAAGCAACTAAAGAGCGGATGTCTGGTGTCCAACGGTTATATGGTCCCACAGATCTTTAACCTTTTAAACAGTAGTCCTGTATTCACAGTTCTGAACCACCAGGGAATCGTATTTAATGTTGTGCTTGAGATGGTTGGGCTTGTATAAACTCAAAGAGACAACTCTGGCAAAAACCAATGTGGGTGAAATTAGATTCAGATTCCTAAACTCTGATGACCGAGTTGTTCGATCAGGACTGCTTCTATTGAGTGGTATGTTATATGTAGCGGTAAATAAATATTATCTTTGGTTCAAACAAAAGAAAGAAGTCATCTATGAGGTCAGGTAGATCGGGGGGTTAAATCATTCCAATGATGTGTGGGTGAACAGAGTGAGCAATGATGGTTTAGAGAGTGTTCTGATATTTATGGGGATGGTAGGTGCACTGTTTGCTCCTCTGTGTGCTTTCCTGGCCGGTACAGTGTTTACCCTCCGCCTGTGGAATTCCGGAGCCCCTCACTCTCTTCACAGAGCTGCATTTTTGTGGTCAGCCTGTGTGACATGGAAGAGTGTGGGAAAAACAGAAGCCTGAAGAACAAAAATGGAAACATCAAACTAATGAAAATAAGATATGCACAGAGGTGAAAGAGAATGAAACAGACAGGTGAATGGAGAGGAATTTTAAGAGGGAAGAAAAATTTAATAGGATATTTTGGATGAGATAGAAGATCAAAATAAAAGATGAATAGATGTAATCAAATTTTTTTTATTTAGCTAGTTTTGTGATGGTTTGGTGTCCATGCTTCCGTCCTGCATAGTTTCTTTAATTCATTTCCATGGGCTGGAACATAACTATAAATGAGCTGAGATGTGCTCTTTAGAGAACTGCCAAGCTTTCAGCCGATTAGATTATTTACAGAGCCAGACATTTTCCATCATACTAATGAAAATAGTCCAAAATAAACCTTTTTCGAGACGTAAATTAACAATGTGTATTAATAATTCCCATGTTGGCTACATTGATGTATTTGGCTGTTTTTATTTAAGTTGGTCTACAAATTATCTAAATATTTTAGTTTTGCTGATTTTACTTTACTTTAATATTTGGTATCTTATACAGTGGCATGTAAAAGTGTAAGCACCCCTGAGAACCGCTCACAGTAAAAGTCTAAGTTTTTAAGAAAGTTAAAGATTAAAAAATCTCCAATAGGCATAAAAAAGAAAAAAATATTTTTTTGAATGAAATGAATGGAGAATCCATTCACTTTTCAACATCTTTTTTTTCTGAGCGTTTTATGTTTGCTTCCTGAATTTGCTGGAATTTCACTGAAACCTTTCTTCCTGCTATCTGTGAAATGTTCCCCATGCCACTGGCTGCAACACAACCCCAATGCATGATTGATCCACCCCTATGCTTAATATTGTGAGAGGGTTTTTTAATTTATGAAATTCAGTGCCCAAAACCTTTCAATTGTTCAAAAATGGGTTTCATCTTTAACTTGTTGGCTTTTGGATCATGTAATCTTTCATTTCCACAACTGTAACAGTCATTTTTCTTGTGTATCTACTCACGTCTGACACTAAATATCTACGAAGGTTCTTCACTTGTTTCTGCTCTTTTTAACTCTCTGAAGAATCTTAAAACAAACGTCTACACAGTCATCTTCATTTTGCCCAATGATGTACAATTTTAATTCCATTAACTAAAATTATTTTGGTTGAGTAATTTAGCCACTTAACTACCATGTGATGTGAAAGCTGGGGTGCTTAAGTTTCCTTTCTAGTCCAGACATGCGAGTAAGCAAAATTGTAGATTCAAAATTGTCCATGACTGTTTTCAGGGCAGAATGATGGCTAAACGGTTAGCACTGTCGCCTCACAGCATGAAAGTTCTGGGTTCGATCCCCAGGTGACATGTTCTCCACGGGTTTACACTAGGTACTCTGGTCTCCTCCCACAGTCCAAAAAAAAAAAAAGTGAACTGGATGAATTAAATTGCCCATGATCATGTTTGATGGCACTTGTGTAATAAGGAACCATTTCCTGTTATGAATGTAATCAATGTGTAAAACATAATGTTAAAATCCCAATTCACAGTAATCCGTTCACAGGGTTATATTGAAAACAGTATTCACATCATCACATAAAAGCTTCTTTGAGATTTCAAAATGGTAATAGTCAGATGGCGTGGACTCTGGACCGTAAGTTTCCTCAGGCATGACCAATGAGGCTCTCACCCTCTCCGTGATGTAAAAGTGTAGAAATGTTTTGTAGATTCATGGTTCAGATAAGCTTCATTATTTTAGTGGGGTTAAGCGCTATAAAATTTTACTTTGTGCCATTGCATCTTAATTGCACCTAAAGGCTGTTTTTTTCCTTTTTATTTTAATAGGGCTAGATTTGTTTGCTTGCAATAAATAGAGAATGGAACAGTGATGAACTAGTTCCATTAATACATTAAAAGCCGCTGGTGAACTCCTATGGGCTTTAATGCTGCCGTGTCATAAGGATGCCGTTGTTTCTTATGCAGACATGATTTTAATGTTCCTTACAAGCCTATGTGGACTTTTCTTTCACCTAGAATATATTTATTATTTATTATGTGTACATTTTATCAGTGTACGGATCGTACTGATGATTAAGTCAGGATTTTTAGGTTTGCATGATTAGGTTCAGCATATGCATTGGGGCGTATAAATTGCCCAACAAATGGTGCATAGTTGTGCTCTATCCAGCATGCTAAACTGCCTTGAAGAGCCTTGAACTCAAATTGGCAATAAAGTACTAAAGTGTTGCTTCCTGCTTGCCGGAGCCAGGTTTTATAATTGGAGAGTTTCTATCTGCTATGGTGCCCTGGGGTTGTGTAACCATATGAAAGGCCAACTGTGTGGACTACACAAGGCAGCACTGTGCACCTTCATTACAGTGCTAATGCTCCTCTGGCAAACCACTTTACTTCTGGAGGTGGGTACCAGCTTAGCTTTATTTATTGTTCCCAAAAATGCTTAGCGGATTTAATGTATAGAGTTGCAGACATGTCAGTCCCTGTTTTTTCCCCCCTCCTGGACAAAACTGATTATTTAACGTGCTCAGCTAAGCCAGATGTTCTTCTCGAGAGGTATAATTATTTGGGTCTTTCACAGCCAAAAGGGGAATGTATTTCTTGCTGGTTCCATTATGTCTGCCATTAGGAACATCTAATTAGTCACCATTTCCAAAAGCACACGGTAATACTCGTCATTCCAGTAATGCACGCACTTTTGTGGCGCCTTGATTAAAAAGAATATTTAATTAAATTGATTTTAACCAAATAAGATAAATGTGTTTGAGTATATTTTTACTTTCAACTGATCATGCATTTACATTTTCAGTGTTTAGCAGATATTTGGAGCATTTCTACGACTTAATCATCAGTCACAGTATACAGAGTAATTGTGGAGAGCCTTGCTCTAGATCCTGACTGCAGCAACCTAGCAGGGGTCTTAAACTTTACTAGTAGTCTAGTACCATAAGAGCTAGACTACAATTACCCGACTCCCTAATTTCATTAATTTATGTATGACTGTGCTGATGAAAAAAAAACGTCTCATAGTCAACATTCTGTAGGTCCGGATTCCAAATAGAGCAAAAAGATCTGACGCTGAACCAGTAAATGCTTCCAAGTGTCCAAACGTTTCAGCTCTTTGTATATGTTGGACTCCTTTAAAGAATCTCTAATGTCTTTCACACTAGAGCCAAGTCAAATTTATTTGTCTCGAAGCTAAACCTCCTGTTGTTCAAGCTGAGAGCAAAAGTAATAAAAGAAAAAAACATTGAGAGCAACCAGACACAGAAGAGACCCAGACCTTCTTGGATGGCAATTATGATCTGTCCTGAGTTCTTGATGACATCTATCCAGAGCAGCATTGTTGTCACGGCTTTCTTGACTTTAATTTTTTTTTTTTAATTTATTTATAAACCTCTCGAGGTGAAGTGAGAAATAATTAAGCATGAAAATTCAGTTATGCAGAGAAAAGCTTTAGAATCCAGCACCCCTAATGAAACGTAACTGAAAGGAAGAGCCAGGAGGTTACATGAAGGCTTTTATAGGATGTCAGTTCCCACCTCTATTACAGTTATCAAACCTGTGTGATCGGACAAGAGGAAGAAGTATGGAGAAAATATTCTATAAATGATAGTCCTGTTTTAAATGCACCTGAACATTACATTTAAAGTTACGCCTTCTCGTCTATCATGTTTTTGAAATTGTCTTCTTACCTTTTCCATATTGTGTGTTCTCCCCCAAAGCAAAACTTCACCTCCAGCGTTTGTAGATATGTGTCACATGTGTCACATATGTGTCATTTTCGAAAAATCTTTGAACTCATACTTTTTTTCCCTCTTCGCTGTTGATAGGTCAGTACCATCTACTGAGAATCCATCCAGGAATGGAGCATCGAGTCGCCAACATGTTGTTTATGGTACCATATGTGGAAATGCAGGTAAAACCACACATCCACACACCTGTAATTCAGACTTTTATTTAAACATGAGCCGTCATGAAGCTGAAGATTTGAATTGCACTTCATCAGTATTAGGAAACCCTCATCAAACTCTAGATTCTTGTAGATTAGTGAACTGAGCAGGCAGAGGGAACACACGACTGTAGTATTTTGATGCCCGGTCCTGGCAGTGTACTTTAGAGACGGTGTGCTGAGGCAGGTGGAATCCCTTGCCAACACTAGAGCCAGGCAGCTGGCCATAGTGACCATTCCATCTTTGATGAACTCCATTTAGCTCAGGCTCGTATTTATATCCAGTGCTGTGGCAACAAGACACTTTAAACTTAAACTGACCTCCTTGGCTTGATTCCCACTTGGCCGGGGTGACTGTGCTCACCACTGATGCTGTTTATATTAAAGGACTGCACCTAAAGTAGTACCAAAGATTTAATACCCATGCCCTATTTCTTTTCTTTTTTCTTTCCTGTGTAACACCTGATGTAATTCATCATTTGTGACCTAGCATTTATGTCTGTATTGTGTCTTCAAGACCAGGATGAGGAAACTCTCTCTGTTATAAACAAGTGGTACAAGTCAAGTCTGAGGTTTTAGTGTACAAGACCTGTGGACTCTTACATTTATTTTTTCCCCTTTCTTTCGGCCGCTTCGATTAGAGCACTCCACAGCAGATGGGTATCCGGATTATTGATTTAACAATTTTTGCGACTGTGGTAGGAAACCGGAACACCCTGAGGAAACCCAAGCTGTCAGGCGGATAACATGCAAACTCCACACAGAAAGGATACAGATACTGTCATGACGTCATTGATTTATTGATTTTAGAATTTGGTGCTTTTCAGTAATAATAATAATAATTTTATTATGCAGTGGTTTATTTGTGTACATTATACTTATAAATCCACTTTGCAAGAATTGATTTGGTACACACATTAATTGATTATGAATTGAGAACTACTCCCATCAGATAAACTCTGTGGGTTTACAGTTACTGTACACTTTTACTCCTCTATACAACCAAAATGGGGCGGCATGAGTAGCACATTTGCCTCACAGCAAGAAGGTCCTGGGTTCTGGTCCTGGGTTCTATTTCTGTGTTCTAGTGGTCCTTCCTGTCTGGAGTTTGCATGTTCTTTACAGGTAAATTGTTTATGTATATATTTAATAAAACCTTATGAGTCTTTTGAATGAATAACTACCATTTCAGATTTGGATGTTTCTGAATCCTAAATAAACAAAACATTCATCATATGTCGATCCTGGTTGTATAAAATTCTCATTTAAAAATATTCCATTGCAGTGAATGATTTATAAATAGATTTGCCTGTTAAATGTCTGTATTTTTAGAGTCTCTCCGCGCCCCAAAAATAAAGCTTTCAATGAATTATACATTTTTAAACATTCTTTCCCTTTGACTTTCTGGAAGTCGTGGCTTTGTGCCGTCTGTACTATGACTTTTGTGCAACTTGACGTGACTACACACACTCTCCCATGCTAGTGTTGCGCAACTCTTTCCACCTTGGATTCTGAGAATGGTTCTGGAGAAGCTGTTGATTTCAGCTCAGAAACAGCGATATTAAATTGTTCAAGCTGTTGCACATCTGTTTGCCTAATCAGGACTGTCCCCAAATGCCATCTATACAGTATGTGTTCTCGTGAATAGTTTACAATCGTTTACAAACCTCAGTTCCCCAAATCCTTAAAATCAAAACATACAAAAATGCTTTATAATGTATAATTATATTTCATTTACGTTTATGGCTGTTTGGTAGACTGTTGTGCTATGACTGGGAGATTATCACCCAGGGTCCTTTCTGTGTGGAGTTTTGCGTGTTCTCCTTGGGTTTGCTCCGGGTGCTCCGGTTTCCTCCCACTGTCCAAAAAACAACATACTAGCGAGGTAAATTGGAGATAAAATATTGTCCATGATTTTGTTTAATAGAAACTTTTGTTCGTCATGAAAGTAACCAAGAGTGTGAAACGTAATGTTCAAATACTCATAAATAAAAGTACAAATCCAGGCTGTACAATGCAGCCACTGTTGGGCCCTTGAGCAAGGCCCGTAACCCTGTCTGCTCAGAAGATGCTCAGCTTCCTGAAAAGCTTGGATGTGCACAAAAATAATTTTTAAATGACAAATGAAGGATTTCTACTCTAATCAGTTAAAAAGAATCAAAATCAAAGTACTAAAATAAGTCCTTTGGGATTTTGGAGGCACTTGGCACCTGTATAGCGATGTAAGCCGAGAATGAATGTGGGTAGATGGATCAAAAGACAGAAGGAACGACCCCGAGTGAGTGCAGCCATGCGTCGTGTTGCTCTGTTGTTTGAGTGAATAAGAATCCTCGGTGTGATAAGTGACCTGCTCTGATTGAGTATGACAGGAAGTTAATGCTCATCTGTACAGGCAGCATTCTTGGTGATTAGCTGTCAGTTTGGATCCGTTACCCTCTCTCGATCTCCCTGCCACTCCCAACTATCTCAACTTCCATCATATTCACACCTCCCGTTTCTCCCTAGCCTGCATTTTTTATTAGCCTTACCATTAGCAGTGACTCATAGATCTGCTTTTTTTTGACGTTTTGCTCTGTTTTATTGGCGTTTGCTGATTACAAATTGCCCAGGAGCACACTGGGACATTGTCAGCGTAAAGGAACCATGATTAGAAAAATGTGTCCCATAGTTTCTGAGTAAATGGAACTTGGTGGCATAGCACAGGTCATGGCCATGGTAGCCTAGTAGAATCAGAATCAAAATACTTTGCCCATTAAGTGAGGCCACAGGTAGGAATGACCTCCTGTGGCGCTCTGTGGTACATTTAGGTGGAATGAGCCTTGCACTAAAAGTGCCTGTGAAACTTTTTTGCTGATGGCAACTTTATACATGTGGATTATTTTGAAGAGGTTCAATTTAGAGCTTTGCCATGAAAAATTGGTGAAAAAACTGCCTAAATTCAAACATCTCAAGCTTCACCAGATGGCCGGTAAACATTTGTGAACTGCTCTTTCAGGTCTCTACCAAGATGTTTGATGGGAAATAAGGGTTTTGGCTGGGTCACACAGGGACATTTAGAGACTTTCCTCAAAGCCACTCTAGTGTTGTTTTGGCTGTGTGCTAATCTAGCCACCATTATGCCTAAACCAGTACATCGTAGTTCCAAGCCCACGGCCGGAGAAATAAGGGAGGGCTGAGTCTCAAACCATCAGAACCATGAGAAATCAATATTTCGGAGCACGAGCCGTCGTAGTGAGCCCTAAGGGGAGCAGCAGAAAGGATTCACGTTCACACATCTTGGGAGGAGGAATAAACTTTTAAAAAGTGGAAATATTTTCCCAATTTCTTTTTTTCCACTCACTTCTTGCTGAGCTTGGAAAAGCTGCTTCCAGGAGTCACTGGATTGGAAGTTGGGTCTGATGTTTTCGTTCTCCTGTCCCGTAAGGTCCAACGGTGTAAAAGAGCACCAAAATAAACAGTCTGTGGAGAGGGAATGAAAGCGAATACTGTTTGGAAGCACAAACACGGCAGCTCCGACTGCACTCGGGATTTTGGTTCTGCTGTAAGACTGGATCGAAGCCAGGTGATAGACCAGGGAAAGAGGAGGACACAGGAAGGACAGCTGCAACGTCTTGTCTTACATAAGCACGTTTACCGAGGAATACACGGAATTCACAGGAACTTCAATAATAGGACGCTGCATTAGTCACGTCCACTCTTGTGTTATCGTTAGGCAACAAACACATTTCAGTTTGAGCAGTGGATCCTCAATATATGTGCTACATATATATTTAATAACGGATGTGTTTGGGGTAGGGAACATTTTCTTAAATATCATCTCCTGTAGATACATATTTTTAATCAATCAAACTTAAAATCGTGTTTTGCTTTAGGTTTGTCACAGTTTAGCATGATTTCATGATTGTATAATTAATGTATTAAATAAATCAGAAAGCATCCTAGCCCTTTCTTTTGCTCACTTTGTGTTGTGAATGATTGAATGAATAATTTGTAATGGATAGGACCACCTGTGTGAGTTTCTGACAGAGCACAAATCTGATCTGGCACAGATCCAGAATGAATAGCACGACTGGCCTATTTATCAATTTTGATGTGGCTTAGTAGGTCCTGGGTTCAATTCCAAGTTTGGTTGGTTCCGGGTTCTCCGTGGGTTTTCTCCGAGTGCTCGGTTTTTCTACCATAATCCAAAAACATGCTAGGGAGGTGAATTGCGTTAATAACATTTTCCATGACTGTGTTTAATAGAAACGTGTGCAACAACCAAAGTGTAAAACATGACACTTAAATCCCAATCAGACAAATAAAGCAACTAAATTACAGAGTCAGTTGTTCTAAGTTACATCTGGATCTGGGCAGGTATTCCACATTTTTCATGGCAAACCTTTCAGTGCATCAGGTTTGCATGAACTTCTTCTTCTGGTCTTCTTAAACATGTCTGATAGGGAATTTGGGCTGGGCCACACAAGGACATTTAGAGACTTTCCTCAAAGCCACGCCAGTGTTGTTTTAGCTGTAAGCTTTGGTCATTAAATGTGTGTTGAAATGTGAAAGTTAGATTTCCAACCCATCAGACCAGAGAATATTTTTCTTCAACTTGCCAGTGTTCATTTGCCGTACACTGAACTCCCAGTGAGCCGCCATATACCTTTAACTCGACGGTGGCTTTTCCCTATAAAGATCTGATTTATAGACTGCTTCAGAGATGGTTACCATCTCAACACATGACTTTATAGCTATTTTCCTTTATGAGCGACAGTTGGGTTCTTTCTTAGTCCCCTGACCAAGAACTATCTGATTCTCATATACCCAATTAATCTAAATGGCAAACTCTAAAATAGAAGAAGCTTGGCACAACCTGTTTGGCACAACGTTTCTAAAATAAAGAAACGGTGGTCTTGTGAACACCCTAAGTCTTAGATTGTCAGTCTCTGACTCTGGTCATGATTTTGCAGCGTCACAGAGAGTTTCTTTGACTTCTTGACTTGCATTATGTAGTCAATTCAGATAGGTGGACCTGGTGGTCTCCATTTCAATGTGTGGGCTATCACTCTGTACCTTCAGATTAATCATTTCTCCAAGAGCCTTTGGAAGCTTTATCACTTTCAGTATGGTTGCCTGTGAAATAGTCCCACAAAAATGATTGTATAAGAAAATCTGTGTATGAAAGCATCCTACATGTGGAATCTTACATTTCGGTCATGCCTGAGAGAATTTCTAGTCCGAATTTAGTGTCATTTGATTTCCACCTTTTAGCATGCTCAAAGAAGCTTTAAGAAGAAGAAGATTTTCATATGATGTAAAAGAAGCTGTGCCTACACAATCAAAAACACTTGCCAATGGCAATACATTGATACAATGGTGGGTAAATGCATCACAAAGGAAGGGGACTGTGTAGAAAGGTGTAGTCATATGTTGAAACTTTTGAGAGCCCTGTTCAACAGAAGTGTGTAAATTACATTTATTGTGATGTTTATCTATTCTTACTATAATAAAGTATTTTTTACCTAACTAAAATATCTTGTGTTCTCATCGTCCTTTTTAGGTCAGTCTGTGTATAGCAAATTATTCCAGACTCCTGGGACGAACACCAGATGACATAAAGAGCTGCTTCGGTGACTCCTGCAGGTGTTTGGTCTTCTTCTTGGCACCATTTTTGTAAAAAGAAAACAAGACTGATTTCACCCGGTTTTACCTTTTACAACACAAAGGTCCCTCATCTGCCTCACCCCTGCTTTTTTAGCTGTGCAGTTAGCATTTGTATTTTCTGTCCAAGTTGGTCTGTTTTTACTATTATCCAGCTCTATCCCCCGAACTAGACGAGAATCATACCTTCCCTTGCAGTCGGGGAACAGCTGACATATGCTCCTACCCCCGAGACGGCGTCCGACATCAAACCCAACTTATTTATTTTCTTGGAGAGTGCAACAGGATAGCTACAGTGTAAGAAATCCCTGGCTTTGACACCAGCGCAGATCCGTTCCATTCCCCAAGACTTTCCTGTGGCCTTTGCTTCTTCTTTTCCTCGACGTCCTGCTGCAGTCGTCCTGCCCAGTTCTCGCATCACAACTGCTACTGAAGGAGGATCGGTAATGGACGGACAACCACAGCTGCTACCTGTGCTCTACCCAGCCATTAAAATGTGCTTCTAATATTAAATATTTATTAGATCGATATCTGTTTGGCAGTGAATGTTTTCACATTTAACTTCTCTATCCTATCCCATCTTAAATATTTTATCACAATACGAATGTATGTTCCAGATCAGTCTCCCTTATGGACACTTAAGGAGGTGTGAAGAATCCACAGGACCTCAAGTGGGGGACATATATACTCAGAAATGAGAATCTGATGCAATAAGGGTTAAGGGCCTTGCTCAAGGTCCAGTACCTTAACCACTAGGCTATGACTGG
>JAYDZF010000009.1:16059492-16082788 GCA_034509105.1 Microcambeva barbata
TTGGTACTGTTATATGATGCCACTGCTACAAGTCAGTTTTTTGCCCTTCTAGATGTACCTCAGTCAGCTGTGAGTGGTATTATTAAAAAAGTGGAAGCATTAAGGAACAACAGCAGCTCAGACACATAGTGAGGGACTGATGAATGCAGCACAATTCAGAATGAAGAAACTTATCACCAACCTACCAGTCATATAGCTAAAGCAACACTGTAGTTGCTTTCTTGTGAATCTTTAAATATTGTTAAGTAACACAGACAAAAAAAAACCCTGTCTTGCTTCTTGATCATCTGATGGTAGTTCAGAGACAGATCTCAGAGGAGCGGTTATGAACAATGGGACAAACTGTCCAAACCCAGGTGTGAAAAGTCTTTCTGCTTTCACCATTCAGTAGGAAATATTGAATTATTTAAATACTTTTTAAAAATGAATCAATGTAGTTTTCAGATTCATATATAATTGAATCAACACTTATTAACAATTAATAATTTAAAAAGGCTTGAAGTCTGAGGACTTTCTAATTCCACAGTGTCACTAATCATTGACTGTCACCATTGCTGAAGTTAAATGATCACAAAACTGGACGTTCATTAAATATCTCACTAAAATCTACTACAGTGTAAGCTGTTCTCCTCGAAACATTACCTATTTTAGATGTCTGGGCCAGATAGGACATCTTATTTGTTAATATACAGACATCATTGCACAATACTGTACTGTAGCATTTTTAATTTTATGTCTTAACTTTTGGCCGTCGTGTGGACCAGAGCGCATGGGTATCCACTTCAGGGAGCCCCTGGAGTCGAGAGTGTTAATGCCCTTGCTCAATATGGTTATGGATCTGTGGTTTGTCTTGTGGCTTTATACCAGAATACTATCCCTATAGTCAAGTATGGAGGTGTATTGTCCAAGTAACTGGAATCTTAGATTCCCAAAAAGGTCTTCTAAGGAAGGATCTTATGTCTGATAAAAACCAAACTGGGCAAGACAATGATCTCAAGCACACTTCACAATTCAACCAGTGATCTGTGGGACAACTAATCCTGGAATATCCTTAAATGTTTAATTTTTAATGGATGATGATTCTACACTTCCCAAAATCACTTATTTATGGTTATTAACATATTAACATATTAAGTAAATGTGTCAAGAAAATTATGTTTTTTATAATCTACTGCCTACTGGATCAGACCCACATGAGGATTGTTTACTAAAACTTATTTGGGTATATTTAAATTTAATTCTATGCATTTCAAATTAGTACTCTATTAGGAGAGGGTTCAATATTTTTAATTGCAATTATTGGGGACTATAGCTATATACTCTACCCATATGGGTTCACAATATCATTGTTTCAAACAAAAACAAAATTAAATTAAAAACAAATAATAACAAAATATATGATTGTTTCATTTTCGTATTTTTCTTTAGAAAAAAAAAGTTAAATATTGTATTTGTGATAAATGATTGTTGTGAATTACAGTATATGGGAAAAATATATGGACACCTGTTTAACCCGTAAGACATTATATTATGTTTATAGGGCATTAATATATAGTCCCGCCCAGCCTCACATTTGCAGCCATAAGAGCTTCTATACCTCTGGAAAGGCCTTCCATGAGAATATATTAAAGCTTGTATGTGGGATTTATGCCCATTCAGTCAAAAGAGCGTTTGTTAGATCATTGATGTTGAATGAAGATCTTGGGATCAACATTTAAATTCTCCTCATAGTTGTTTTTAATTCTCAGTTTTTAATTAACATATTTAATAGAAATTATAATTTTAATTCTCCCCATAGTGGTTTGGAGTTTTTTTCCCACACCATCAAATTTGTCCACCACAATGTGGCAAGCCTATAAGTGATTGTACATACCTGAAATACATATGTGTGACAAACATTTACAGTACCTTGGCAGTGTATGGTTCGAGCAACTAAGGGTTAAGGGCCTAACAGTGGCAACCTGGCAGTAGTTGGACTTGAATCAGTGACCTTTTGATTACTAATGCAGTTTCTTAACTATAACAACTGTAATTATGAGACTATAAAACCCACATCAGACCTTTGTGCATCAATATAAATGACCTTTGTTGAGGTATTGAAGCTGCATTAAGATAAAGAGTATAATCTGAGCTCTTAGCATTGTAACAGAGGGCTGCTTGGCCAGGCTGATGTACTGTTTGATTTGTTGTTAGGACTAGAGCAGCAGGATAGAGATGCTTCCAGGCTTTTCCCAGCATGCCTGTGGAGAGTGATACTTCCTCTGTCATCTCAGACTTGTGGTGAAGCTGTGCCAGCAAAAGCAGACAACACCCCACCGTTTACCGTGACCAACACTACCCACCATGCAATTCCACAGTACATGTGCTTGCCTCTTTGTGTAGGAGTCAGCTTCTGTATACTGAGACTGCTCAGTGTCTGGGTATAGAGTCACTAAATTCATTTTAAATTTAGAATAGTGTACATAGGGTATGGAGAAATCACCAGTTGATGCACTATAGGACCTCATCAGTATCTATACCTACTAAATCAATAGTGCATGAATCATTTCAGACTGCATTTAGAAATAAAAAAGCCTCTTGGAAGCAAAAAACATTGATAAGCACAAGTGCTAACAAACTTCTGACACCTTTCTTGTTGAACCTCAACTCTTCTCATGTGAAAGTTTCCACCTAACTTGTGGCATTAAAAATTCCATGGACAGAGAACATGCAAACAGTGACAATCACTTAGCAACCATGCCAGCCAAAAAAAAAAATACCCTAAACAGTTTATTGTCAAAAATGTTTTAAATCCAATTTGATCATTTGTGACTACAAATGGTCTACAAATGTTCTACAAATGGTCTATTATATTTTGTTTTGCATTTATAACATTTGATCTAGCTTTTTAAAAGATTTAAGAAAATATGATGAGTTTTTATTTGGCTCCTTGTACAATTCTTTTAAACACTGTCTGTTGAACATGCGAGCTATTGACAAGAACCTCCCCTGTATTATTAAGGACATAGGAACACTGCAGTGATTGTCTTTAATCAGTCAAAAGCTTTTGTGTTCATCACACACTTGAAACTTTTTCAACCAATGGGAGTAGAACGTAGTTCTCAGTCTTGTTCAGAATGATTCAGTCTTATAGATCTAATATATAACATGTATTATTATTATTATTATTATTATTATTATTATTATATTAAAGATGTACTGTAATTTTGTTTTCCTGAGTTATCCGGTATAAAGCTATAAATACCTGTTGCTGGTTGGAGTAGTACGATGGTAATGACTGTGTGCTTCTGTCGGCTCTCGTGAAGAGCTGTAGATTCTCTGGTTGATTGTGATTAGAAGGAAGAAACACAGAGACAAGGGTTTCAGCTTCTTAAGCCCTGATGACTGATGTCAATTAGGCACTGATTGGAGTTTTGATGTGTGTGTGTGTGTGTGTGTGTGTGTGTGTGTGTGTGTGTGTGTGTGTGTGTGTGTGTGTGTGTTCTGCTTGGAGAGACAAAAAGAAAGAAAGAGATGGTCAGTGGTTATTTTTTTGTGAGTGTGTATATATACGAACGTTTTTCCAACCACTTATTAAGAATTTAAAAAATCAATAACATTCACTTCCTATTGTCATCTTCCTTTGTGATACATTTGCGTAGGATCATTTTAATGCCATGAGCAAAAAATGTTTTAGTTCACTGCTGCCTTCACATAATCATCACATGAAAATCTTCGTCCACTTAAACCTTCCCTTTCTTTCTCATTTGGCTGCTCCTGTTGATTTGCCAATCTGACTACATGTCTTTGTACTGTGGGAGGAAATGGGAGCTCATGTAGAATACCCATGCAGACATGGGAAGACATGAAAACTTCACACACCTGGCGATCAAACCCAGGAACTTCTTTCAGTGAGGTGTCTCACAAACAGGTCCCCCCCGTAAAGCTTCTTTCAATTATCCAAAGAAGAATATATTTATGCTTTATCTATATCCGGCTTTGAAGAAGTATTTGCCCCTTTGAGATTTCTGATGCTGAGAATTCAAAACTAATTTGAATATCAGACTAAAAGATAATCTGAGTTAATATGAAGAACCTTGTTCAAGAGCCCAAACCTGACAGTAGAGCAGCTCGAGCAGGACCTTAATCACTGAGATACCACTGCCCTAAATGATTCTGTCATGCAGTGGGACTTTTTACATATGGAATCTTACAAAGTTTATGCTTATGGATAGGAGTCTGGGCAGAAGTTTGTGAACCCTTGCTTTATATGATGTCAGTGTGCATATCTGTTCATCCATGCAAGTTGTTGCAAGCAGGCATGTGTTTGTGTTTGAAAGATCGAGTCCTCACCTGAGCTACCGATGCCATAATCACAGCTTTGATTAGAGGCAGGGTGCAGTGAGAACAGTGCTCTATCACCCTCCCTTCCTTCTAGTTTTACCTCTTCCCTTCACATCTTTTCCCGCAGCACTGTGCCTTTTCTCCTCCTCCCATCCTCTCTCTCCCACCCGTGGCCCTGTGCTTGCTCTTCCACTAACCCCTCTGTTCGCAAATCACTTCTTCCCGTGTCAGCAGGTAA
This sequence comes from Microcambeva barbata, assembly GCA_034509105.1. Taxonomy (NCBI): domain Eukaryota; kingdom Metazoa; phylum Chordata; class Actinopteri; order Siluriformes; family Trichomycteridae; genus Microcambeva; species Microcambeva barbata. The sequence goes on from JAYDZF010000009.1 coordinate 16,064,054, forward strand.
ATTGTTTTGTCCTCCCATTCCCTGCTTTCATTACTTTGTGTAAATTAAGCGATATGTCGTCCACCGGTGCGAGCCACGGCTCTCGGTGCCGCCACGCCAAAACCATGAGATTTGGCATAATAAATGAAGACAAACTGGCGCCGGCACTGCTCCTTCTCTGTGCCGACTCGCTTTCATTATTCGCTTAACTTGCCGGAGAAAATGACTTAACCCTGACCCACACATTACGTCCCACATTCACTCCAGATAAAAGCCTTTTTACAGCAGGCCCCCCACAATTTATATTCCACCAAGGAGGCTGCTTCTCTCTGTCACATTTCCAATCTCGGGCACCCTCAACACACGTCATTAAACTTGTCATGCCTTCCTGTATTTGTCCATCAGTCCTTCCTTTTACATAAAAGCTGGCAGCATTATTCTTAGCTTTGATGGCGCCAACTCATTTTTCCCCTACGGAATGTTTGATTGGAAGAAATATAGCCCAGCCGCTTGCCCTATCTCCTCTACTCTCTCTGCTCCTGGAATCATGCGCTTGATGAAATAGTGTTCCCCCAGCAAGAATAATAAAAACAGACTTGTGCATTACGGGCCGCTCTCAATCTGCCAGACTGGGCCACGCCGAAGCGAGAAGAAGCTGACCGAGTTTTATAGTTATATGGGCAGATAAATGGAAAGTGGTGAGCAGCCTGGGTGGAGGCCATAGCCGAGCTCACCGCAGGGTGAAGGCAGGGCCATCATGGCTTGGGTGAGTGCTCACACATAGTTTTAGAGAAATGGGATTCTCCATCATGTTCTTATGAGCTTTCCGTAGGTTTATACCCCTCTTTTCTGGAAGTAAGCAAGCCTTAACCATCATATTCTGTTGGTTCTTAGACACAGCTGCTATGATTCATTGCAAATATGTTGAGGGACAAATAAATACAGGAAATTTTACCATTGGCCTTTATTAGGTTCCAGGGGAGGAGGAGTTATTTGATATGGACCTTGTAGTCCGGATTTAGCACCATCTGATTTCTACCTTTTTGGATGCTAGAATAAGCTGCAAGAGGAAGAAGATTTTCATGACCTACGATAGACTGGTGTCACTGTGTGCCTTGCACCAGTTTAAGCTGGGATAGGCTCCATCATCACAAAATGACCCTGATTAGGATAAGCGGTTTAAGAAAATTAACTGAATTGTAGATTTTATCTGTTGGTGATGTGAAAGCAACAGAAACATTTTGCCTCTGCATTAAAATGGTACAAGGCTGTGAATAAAGCATCACAAACAAACGTGACTAAAAAAAAATCCTTATTTCATTTTACATTGTGGCTCGATAGGTAGCACAGTCAGCAATAAGGTCCTATTGGTGATTCCCAGGTCGAGTGCTCCAGGTTCTCTTTGTGTCTGACACTTGGTTTCCTCCAACAGTCCATCGACATGCAACTGAGGTGAATTGGAAATACAAAATAGTCCATGATGTAATAGACGTGCAAACTGAGGAATCTGGAGAAAATAACTACCTGTCCTGTCATGGAGGTCTCACAGTAAAAAGGTCTTGGGTTTGATTCTCAGGTGGAGTGATCAGGGTCATTTCGGATTCACTTCACAGTCCTAAACATGAATTGGAGATATATATGGTGTTCATGTGAAGTGATTAATAAAATGAGTAACTATCATTTCTGTTGTGACTGTAACAAAACAGTGAACTTTTTCTGTGGTAATTTAGTTTCATATTTTTTATTTACACATTAGCTTTATTTTAATGTTGCACTGAATCTGTAATTTGTCTGAAAACTACCGGAGCAGTGTGACAAAATGGCAGCAAAAAATGAAAATAGAAAGAACAACTGAAAAAAGTATTGCTCCATCTCATACTGTATGAAAGTTTCACAAGGTCATTGCCATCACGTCGCCTGACAATACCTGCATACAAAAATGTTGCCTTGTTTTACAAGTCATGACACGCTGGCTCTTAAAATGATCATTATTACCATACAAATAGACAGATCTATTTAACAAGCAGCTTTTTATCGCATTCCATTCTTTAGTGTTGTGCCATGAGAGGGGCTGAACGCACCCCCTCCTTCATGCCGGGAAAACGTCTTAGCCTCGATAAAGGCTCGGAGCAATAGATGGAGCAAGGCTGACATCTTCTTAAGAGATGATAGGAGAGCCAAATCAAATAGGATGGAGCAGTCACTCTCAGTGCAGATAGGTAGTTCATTTCACTGGTTCTGTGTTGGCATCCCCAGTGACTCCCTGCCCGGGGAAGATAGCTTACTTGGACTTCATTCATTATTCCAACCCCGGTCCTTTCAGCGCTTCTAAACGTTTTCTTTTGTTCTAAGCTGAGATGTATTTCCTCACTTTGATGAGAATCTCGAAATTTGGGTTTCCAGACCGATGTGCATTATCGCCCACTTCTTTTTTTATGTACGAAAGTGAAGTAAAAATCAATTACATTTTGTGAGACATAATTGAGTGCAAATGAATAAGTTGAGTTTTGTCTTCTGAAACAATGGATCCTTGGTTATCCTCATTAAATGTTTTTCTTGCCCCTTGGGGTAGGATGTGTGGCAGGATTTTAAAACACTTTCCAAGCAATAACTTTGTTAACAGTTGAAAAACTTGCAAAGCACTCACAAGCTTCTTCACCATAGGCCACATAGTCAGGTTCCTCTCCTCCTCCGATAGAAGCTTCTGAACTAAATTAGACAAATATTTAAACTCCTGAATACAAATGGGTAACATTATTAAACATTAATCAACCTGTTTGATGACTTCTGAGGGTTTAAAGTAAATTAGATCATTTGCTATTTTTATTTTTGTTGCCACAGCAATTATCCGCATTATTGACTTGGCATATTTTTTTTTTCACACTGGGTGCCCTTCCTGACCCAACCCTGCCCATTCATCTCGGCTTGGGACCAGCAATCCAATGCACTGATTTTTGCATCCTAATGGCTAGGTTAGGTACCTATCAGACAATTCAATGTCTCAAATCGACCTGGCTGTATATTTCAGGACTGTGAGAGGAAACCGGAGCTCCTGGAGGAAACCAACAGAGACAAAATAACATGCTGGACACAGACATCTCCTGGACTGAACCCAGGACCTTGTTGTTGTGAGGTAACAGTACTACCCACCGAGGCACTGTGCTTCCCACATAGATTCTCCTGAACTGAATTACAAATAAAGTTTAGTTCGTTCACTGTTATTTCCATTTATTCCCTCAGGTGTATATAAGTTCTTTTCCGACCATGAACGTTCTGAAGCACTTGCAAGTTCTCTATGGGTCTGTGTGGGTTTTCTTCAGATGCTCCAATTTCCTCCCACAGTCCAGAGACATGCAGTCAAGTAAATTAAAGAAATTTAAATTGCCCTAGTTGTAAATATCTGTGTGAGTATGCTTCTGTTATGATTGACTAGTGTTTCCTACTTTTTGTACAGACAGCACCCCAATTAGAATAAGGTGGTAGTAAAACAAAACATGAGGGAATTAATAAAAAAGAATATGATATACATGACTTTTATAAATAAATGGCTATTTTACTGAATAACACAATTATATTTAAAATAAAATATAATTAAAAAAAACCCATTATAGATAAACAATAGCTTTTTGGACTTCATCTGCCATGGTAGGTGTTCATTTATCTCTATATGGCTTTACGTAGAAAAGAAATCTGTACAAAATGAGTGGAATTACAAAAGAGATGAATGTAAAAACGATCACCTGCCCTGCTTAGTTAATGTGATAACAAGAAATTAGAAAGGTGGAGGAGATAATGAATATTAAACACCTTGTGAAGCATGTTTTGACCTGATGGGTTAAATTGAAACTGTGTATCCTGAGGGGGCACCGTTTCTAAATTGCTAATTACTAGTCCTAAAAGGGATCAGTGGCAGATCTGCTGGCTGTGAATGTAGTGGTTAAATAAAGCAGTGGTGAAGGGCCCTCCATGGTTTAAGGCAGGCTTTTCCCTGGATGCTCAGGCTTGTCTTAAACAATGAGGGCCCATGAGCGCATTGATCCCCGGGGCCCAACTGAACCGAAGCCTTGGGGCTGGGTACTGAGGGAGCCCGGCTGCACCACTAAATGTGGAAGGGACAGATAAGGGCTGAGCTGTTCACTGAGGCCCTCGCCCATAAGCCCTGGGGGAAATTTGCAGTTATTAAGAGGAAGATGAGAAAGATTAAATGCTTTTTGTGTTCTTGTTCAAGTTTCCATTCTCATTTTGTTCTTTTCTTATTTGGATGGTGTGTATGTGAGGGTGGGGTTTCATCTAAGGAAGTTACTAAATACTAAAATTTGTGCCTTGCTTTTAAACAATGTGTTTAATTAGAAATGGATTATGATTGTACCACCAAGTTAAACTACATCAGTGTTCTTTGGGGCCAACCAAGCCCTGAATGGTGTACTCTTTGCACTCTTCTTGAGTAAATGAGGAGTTGAAACTTACCAATTGAGGTTTGAAACCCACCAAACTCTTACAAGTTTAGAAATAGCAAACAAATTTGAAAGTTTTAACACATGCAATGTATGACCCAATGGTTATATACAACCATTTATAAACCATTGTGAACTTGCTATATTGCTATTCAAAATGTTTTGTCATTAACTGCTGATACGATCAACATCCACAGTCAAACAAGCTTTACATTGCAAAGACCTACAGACTGCCACGGAAATGGATTATTCATGAGCTGGAATGAAAAGAAATCAGAACATAGACTTTGTTTGCACAGACAGTGACCAGAGGCAAGAATGGCAATTGGGTCTCTAAAACCCATGATGCCATGTGGCAACTGATTTATTAGCCGTGCTGTCCTTCATGTAAACACAGTTTTATTTATCTGGTTAAATATAGTTTGTTTATTGTTGGAGTGAACAAGAAAAGAAAGGGTGTGTTCGAAAACCTTGTGCGCCGTCTACATAGGCAGCATTTTATGGGATAATCATCCTTTGCGCACTCCTGAGAAGTAAGCTGTTCTAGATGCCTTTATATTCTCACTACTAAGGTATCTTAAAATATAAAAAGTATAGTATATTCGGTGAGCATATTATGCATTCTTATTTGAAAAGGATTTCCCAGAATGCATGCAAAACTGTGCTCACACACAAAAAAATAAACATAAATCAAGATGTGGGGTGGGGGAGAGTTGTTTAGTTTGAATAAAGTTGGGAAAGCCCTTTTATTTACAGCTTGTCAGTGAAGTTTAACCATTTTCAGTACACAGAGCAAAATGTTATCTGAAATGCTAGCTCATTGTGCCACCTCATCTTATTAATTTGAATGGCACAATGCTAACTGCATTAGCTTAGCAGCAAAACGCGATGTAAACACTGCAGTAGGCGCATTAGAATAAACTGACTTCTAAGGCAATGAGTTAATCATTAAAGTTAGAGAACTTCCTATGTAAACTGAGGCAGCCATGGCCTGGTGGTTTGAGAACTGGGCTGACAGGTCATGACTGAAGTGCCCTTGAGCAGGGCACCTAACCTCTAACTGCTCCCTGGGCTCTGTGGCTAGGGCTGCCCACCGTGCCGGGCATGTGTGCTCAATGCCCCCTAGTGTTCACTAGTGTGTATATGTGTGTTTCACTGCACGGATTTGGTTAAAATGCGGAGAACGAATTTCACTGCAAGGTGATTAAAAAAAAAATCTTTTTAAAAAAACCACAAACAGTAAACAGTGAGGAAGCTCCCTAAGTTTTTGAACACCCAAAATGACCGTGTTTGATATAACCTTGTGTATTGATGCAACGTGTGTAATTAATATCTACCGTGTGTCTGTCATCAATGTAACCAAAAGCGTATGATGTTAAAATCCTAATAAACAAACAAAACCCAAATCCTGCCTATATAATTATGCCATTTCAAATACCAAATCATCTTACTGTATTTAATGTCATTTTAAAGGTTTCGTAACCCTGAATGTAGTTTGTGAAACCGAATGTGTTCGATATGGCGAGAGACGGAAGTGAGGTCATTAAAGAGGCGGGAGCACAGCACATTTTCAGCTGTCAAAACAAAGCAGGAACCGCAGTGGTGAGTGTTTAAACACCTCGGTGCGTTTTTAACCTCTTTAAAGCATGTCTCACATTAACCGTTTTACTAATATTAATCTTTTATATCATATCGTTACTGGTAATGCTCTTTTGCTTATAACAGGGCTGGTGAGTTGGTTGCTGTTCGGTCTGTAGTTATATAAAACATTCAGGAAAGTGCAGTGGTTTAAATCTTGTATTTTACATATTTTTGATATATATTACGATCGAACATGTGAAACACGGGATTCGAACGCGTATACACTTAGGAGGTCTGCATGACGCGCTTGTTTACTGTCCTTTTATATGAATGTGAAGGTTAATGTATGTGGTACATCTGGTACACGTAAAGATTTGGGGTGTTTAGAAGCTCTCCTGGTTGATGGCCAGCAGTGTTATGTAATGCGAATGCGGCGTGCGCCTGTTGTTTTGCGCTTTTATTGTGGGGCGTGTGACGTCATGCCGCGTCATTGTAGTGTTACGTAGTGCAGTGCACAGCGCTGTGTATTGTCGTCAGGTAAAATGGGCCAGCTTCATAAATCGGTGCTGCGAAGCTACACGTCACTGTAAATAATCATTCTTTTTTCTTCTTTGTTTTAATTTATTATGCAGCCAGATTGAGCTGAATTTCCACTAGCACACCAGTGCAGAGACTTCAAACTCTTCAGTTTGGAAGGCCACCAGTAATCCTCGCACTACTGTAGCCACTGGGATACAGAAACCAGTGTATTGTTGTATCAGCCTTAAAGCTAGGTTAGGTGATTTGTCTTAAAACATTTTTGTTATATTTCTTGAAAATTGTTTATCATCCTGATAGCAGCCAATAAGTTTGCCAATAAGAGCTGATACCATAAAGAAATAGATTGGTTGCGTATATACGCTAAAGAGCAGTAAAATAAAACAGTAATCTTACTGTAAATAAAACTGTAAATACTTCATCCAATTGTTTCCTTCGGACTGGATGATTGTCAGTCTACTTACTGCTCAAAGTTCATTAGAGCGCCACGCCTAGGGTGACCAGATGTCCTCTTTTTCCCTGACACCAAAATCGTCTGTCCGGAATTACTAAATTGCCAAAAATGTTCAGAATTCGATTTGCCATTTGCAGATATCCCAAGTCTCCCAGAACTTCCAGGGGTCTCCCACATTTATATATCGGCTCCCTGATGCTCACAACTAATTCCATGGAATCTTAAACCAATGACCAAAAGTGCACACAAATGCACCCACACATACAGACACACACAGACATTTTTTTTACCAGGTCGCATGTGGGGAAAGAGAAAGGCTTTACTGGTGGGAGCCTACATCCGTGTGCATATTCATAAAGTGCATGCAAAACAGGGAAGGTTCTGGTTGGCCTGTTCTCTGCAAAAAGTCTCTTAATCAGTATTTACTGTGGGCGGGCAGTGTTTTGTTTTTCTCCTGGACGTCGTGCGTGCAGGGAGCGAGTGAATGAGGGTAATGGCAGAGGCAGGGTAAACGGAGGTAGGGCCTTACAAAAAGAGAAACTACAAAACCCAGTTCACCTCTGCCTACTAGATAAATGCATGTTGAGGTGAGTTTGTGACATTCATATTAGCCTTCTTAGTTAGTTGGCTAGTTGTCAAGTATGTGCTGATGGCTAACATGAAAAGAGCAAACCCCTTGAACTTGTGAAACTATATCAAGCGCTGGTTTTAACATGTGATCAAAATGATTCCAAACATCAGACCTTGGTCTTTTTCAAGATTGTCACATTTTACAAATGGTACAATTTGGAAAGTAATAAGAGAATAATGAAAATAATGAATATTACTTTGTTTCATACAAAGCTAAGAAACAAATGCGCTTTTGACTGACTTGACTTTACATAATTTTATCATTCTAATTCTTTAACTATTATAGCTGTAAAATATATTATAAATGCCCATGGTTTTCAAATGGGATGCTTAATAACTTTAGGTCAGTTTACTTATGCATAAAAGAAGTACTTTAGTCTTTAAATTTTTAACATTTACCATACTTTCAGTGTTTAAACCCACTTTACACTCATACAGTTATACAAAGTGTTTTAGCTTTACTTAGTGGTAGCTTAGTTGGTCAAGCTTTGGGCTATTAATCAGAAGATAGTTGTTTTCTTAAATATGGATTTTGTTACTCTTGAACAGTTGCCAACATGGAGGAGTTGGTGCAGGACCTGGTGTCTGCACTGGAGCAGACCTCAGAACAAGCCGAGCTGGGTGAACTATGGGAGAACATGGTGCTCAGGCCGCTCCAGCATCGCCGGCAGGTTCGCAAACGGAGGAGTCGAAAACGGCGCTGTGACTTTGAGCATAGCCGCTGTCTCAGTGAGGCGTCTGAGTCTAGCCTAGATGAAGCTTTCTCCAGAACCTACAGACATCCTGCTGCAGCAGTGCTAGCTAGCCACAGTCCTGTACTAGCTAATCACAGTGACTCAGATGACACAGTGATAGCAAAACGCTGGACTCCATCCTCAGTGTCCTTTAGGACCAGGCAGCATTCCTGGCCGGAGTCGGACTCATTTACAGAGAACACCCTAGGCAGGTCTCTCCGTAGGCGCCGCAGGGTCAAGCGTATGCCACCCAATGTGAGTGTAAACCTCCAGCCAAGGCTGAAAGTGACCGGGTTGGATAGAAGCGAACGAACCCACCGACATCAGCATTATCGTCATTATCATCAGAGGTCTTATAAGAAGCAGAAGCTGGGCCGGATGAAGAAACGTTCTGGTGCCTGGGTGAAACAGGACAGCAGCTCTGCCGTGTCTGGAAACCTCAAACTGGAAGGGGGCTGGAAGGACAAAATTTTACGACAGACGAAAAAGCAGCGGGAGGCCACAGATGAGAACATGTCTGAATGGTATGTATGCTTTTCTTTCTAAATTGTTGACATGTTGGTAAAAATAAACCCCAAACCCATAAAAACTTTGAGTTTAGTGGTCCTGGTTTGTAACTGACAAAGTTAATTTTACAACCTGTACTTTTATTTAAGTATGTTTTGTACTAAAAGTTGTAATTCACCACGTTTTAAATCTGTTACTGAGTGAAAAACGTCAAAGAATTGTGTCTGGGAAGATGCTGTGAACAGGGTTGCCAGATTACAGTTATTTTCACAATACTTTAACAATATGCCATTGAGTACACAATGGAGGTTGGGTAATTCAGTAATGTCATATTACGAAGTATATTTTGAATGATTTAATGAGTGGTAATTTAATAACTTTAAAATAAATTGGTAAAATAAAAATGTCATTTATTTATTAATATCTTTAGGTTTGAAACCTTGAACCTGGCTAGGATAAAGCAGTTTGATGCAAAGAAATCGTTAAAAAAATTTAAGAAATGATATATTTTATATTTTGTGACATTTTATATTATTAAACTTTGCTTGTTTATGGCACAAGACTGTAGACATTTTTTTTTGAATATGAAGGTTGGCCTACGATTTTGTCTACTTTTTTAATTTTGACCAGCTGTGCGTTCGAGTTTGACACCCCTGCACTAGGCTATGGCATTTTAGATTTTGTATATATACCCTATATATATATATATATATATATATATATATAGGGGGAGGTTGGGTAATTCAGTAATGTCATATTATGAAGTACATTTTGAATAATTTAATGAGTGGTAATTTAAAAACTTTAAAATAAATTGGTAAAATACAAATTTTCATTTATTTATTAATATTTTATCTACAGAATGATTTGGCCTCCATTTAGTAACTGAATTGACTCTGCAAGCCTTTCTTGATGAGCCTGCAAGGCATCTTGATTTTGAATGCACAGTTTTAAGCCTGTGTGTCATTAGTATACATGCTGGATCAGTGTGGTGTCACTTGTGGTGACATTTGGGCATAAATTATGTCACAACAGGCCGGTATCACTCCTGATAACGATATATAGTGTTAGATCAAAGGAATCCTTTTAGTATTTTATGTTTACAGATTTTGAATGGTGTCATTTAAGACAGCGGAGCTACTTTGTTGCTTGTTCATTTTAGAGATTAAGCTGGAAATATAAATCTGCCTGTGACCATAAAAGTGAAGACGTTTAAAACGATCTACAAGCTCACCTAAATCTCATTGTCAATAGTCAATATGGCCTCATTGCACCATGATTCATACAGACATCAATTCATCAGCTGGATTGGTATTAAAAATGAAGGCCACAAGGCAGTCCAGGCCTCTCGTCTCTGTACTGATCACCAGAGGGAATTTACTGTTGCTTGTTGCCTCTCGGCTACAATTAGCTTATGATGCCTCTTTTCTAAAATTACAAATAAGAAGTTGGTGATGTATTGATCAGTTTGGAATGAAGTTTTATAGGATCGTAGTTAATTAAGTTTGTGGTGTAGTGAGGAGCTCCCAGCAGCAGCACTCTCATTCCCACAGAAGATGTGTATCTCACAAATGTCTCAGAATTGACTTTGACTCTGTAAATTACTTCTGTGTCGATGGAGGCTTGCACTTACTTAACTCACAGTGTTAGAATATTGTATAAATTGCATGTCACTGAAGGTGGGGTGCTGAAGGACTGGCTTACACAACTACAGTATTAAATACATCTTATTGTTTAGACTTTACTTAATCCCAATTTTACATTGATTGAAGTATTCAAAATTTGAGAACTATCAGTATGTAAAAAAATGGCCACTCAAAAATAGCCACTAAATGACAAATAAAGCAATTCATTCAATGTTACGTTTGGGCAGCATGTTGGCTAACTGGGTGGCACTTTTGTCTAAGAAAACAATCCCCATGCAGGGCGCTCTAAGTCCTTTCTGTGCTGAGTTTGCATGTTCTCCTCGTGTCCAGATGGATTTCCTCCAGGATCTCTGGTTTCCAAAAACATTCAGGCTGGTTAATTTTAGAAACTGAATTGTCCTATAGGTCCCTAGCCCCTAAGATGCATAAACCAGTGCATTGTAGATCCCAGGTAAATAGTGAGGGTTGTGTCAGGAAGGGTATCTGGTATAAAAGTATGCTGAATCACTATCTTCTGTGATGACCCCTAATTGGAGAAAGAAGTAAAATATATTCAACAATAAATTTGTATGATAATGCAAAAATGCTTCTGATATAACGTCAGCTTCAGACAAAAATACACTAACTAACACACTTTCTACGTGGTCAGCTACTCTCCAACCGTTACCTCATGCTCCGGCATACTCAGCCCCCTCCACCCCATCCCACCTTCCTCTTCAGCACCATGATGATCTAATTATCTGTGGGTTGGTTTAAAGAATGGAGTGAGTCCTCAATGGCAGCCAATAATGGGGCGACAGCCAGCTTTACATCTTCTGCTTTAATTTGTGCTGACCCTACGTGGCCTCTCAATGGTGCTTGTTTTCTTATTTTATGGAGAAATCAATACCCCTCCTGACAGAAAACAGCTCCAGAGAAGAAATAAATGGGAACACAGTGTTGCTCTGTCAATCATTTCTCACTTACACTTGGGCCTGTTGGCTGGGAGTTCAGATCGGAGAAGCGCTTTTCCAGCCTGGTTCGGATAGATTAACAAAAAAGGGTTATGCTAAAACCAAGCACAATAATGATTGTTTAAAAAGTCACAGGTTTGAGATTAAGCAGGATAGCCAATGGTTTAAAAAAAAAACTTCCTAACAGCTTTCCCCTTCGGGTCATGCTACACACACATACTGCGAGGCCAGATGTTAGGTTTAAACATGCAGCATATGTTAAATACAGTCCATCCTCTCTCGTAGAATCTTATCAAACCAATCAATGTGAGTGTAAAGCAGCTGTTGGCAGCTCCAGCTGTGCAGCACATCCTTGATTAAGCACGTACTGGGCTCAGTACATGGCATACAACCTGGTGTTCAGTCTGGCCCCGGCTGGAAGGCCTGATCTGTTGGTGCACCCATCATCAGAACTAAGATTTAAACCTCAAGTTTCATTGCCTCAGTTAACAAACCAAATGTCATTTAATTTTAATTAGTATTGTTGAGGCAAATTTTATTGCCACAAATGACTCATTCTAATATTATAATCAATGGTCATAAAGACATAAAGACATAAAGACATTCTGGCAAATTTGACAATGGCTGGTGCTAATGCTTGACAAGTTTTAAACCATTTAACCAGCCTGGCAAAAATGCATTTACATTTGTATACATAAATATAAATATGGGCAAAACAAGAACTGTTTCATAATATATCTTAATAAACACATTAGTAAAGTAACTTTTGTCCATTTAGTGTGTACAGCTGTAGAACACACACAACATCGGAGCTGGAATCTTTAATTTGAGTCTCAGTTCTGCCTGTCGGTACAACGATTGGCCTGATGCAATATAAGGTGGGGAATAAGGTCTCTCTCATGACTAATGCAGTTACGACCTCTGCTAACAGATGGTGGTGCATGCACATAGATGAGGGGTTCATTGATCAGGGTTTGTCTCTCCATACACAGTGCTGATTTACATGCACGCTCGTCAAAGTGTGGGTAGAAAATGCATACGGCACCGCACGAACAACAAAATGTGTTCATCAGTTTACAGAGTTCAGTATAAGTCTTGTGTTGGAGATGATTCTGCTCAAGGACTATAACATTCACTTTATGAATTCCTCCTAAAATACATTTTAAATGTTTCCTCTTACATTTAAATCATAAAGAGGCGTGTCAAATCCTAAAACTGAGCCAGATACTCCCGGACCATTTTAGCCGAGGTACTAAGCATAATTCTTTGTTCCTGGCGGTTTTTGAAACTGATTTTGACATTACTTTAGTGCTGTGGAAAAGTGGATCAAGAGTTTGGAATTGTAGTCTAACTTGCTCAAGTTCGTTTTCATAAATCCCTGAGACTAATCCAGTTATCCAAGCTCAGAAAGGCTGAGTCCCTTTTAATCATACACAGGGGGGCCCAGTTTTGGAATGGGGTTCCTTGTTATCAGCTAGACACCCTCTTAGTTTTTGGTCTGTCATCTTTGTTCTGTAGTGGGTAATAAGACAGTGCTGACTGACTCTACAGTGCATGGTAATCTCACTCTAAATTTGCTTCCTAGTCTCAGGAGGCTGGGATTAGGTGCTATTGATTACACCATGCCTCAGAATGTTTTGGACTCACCTCACCCAAATGGAGAAAAAAGGTTTGAGAATGTGTACTTTTGGTGTTTTGTAAGTTTTTAATGTTAATTTTGTATTTGTCTGTTTTTGTATTTTAAAAATTAAGATTTTTGTTATTTGACATTTAAAAATAATCAAATCTATCAAATCTATCTATCTATCTATCTATCTATCTATCTATCTATCTATCTATCTATCTATCTATCTATCTATCTATCTATCTATAGAGTTCAATGCATTCTAATGGCTAGGTACTTATAGGACAATTCAGTGTCTTCAGTTAACCTGGCTGCATGTTTTTGGACCATGGGAGGAAACCAGAGCACTCTGAGAAATCCTACATGGGCACAGTGAGAACATGCAAAATCATCATGGAAAGTTACCCTGAGGGCCTCATCTGGGGATCAAGCTCAGGGCCTTCTTGCTTTGAGACGACAGTGCTACAATAATAATAATAATACTAATAATAATGACACTGTGCCACAATAATAATAGTTGGTTATAAAACGGTTATATAAATGATTTTAATGGAAGTTTTATTTGTGTTTTCAATAAAACCTGTGACATTGAGACAATGACTAATTTTCAAAACAATATTTTATAAGATGACTTAATACAAGTTCACCATTTTTACAAGGCAAACCAGAGACAGATAAACGGAGACAGAAAGTTCTCCCACTGAAGGTCATGTAACGGGAAAGGGCAACGCTCTGACAAGCTGTAAGAAAAATGTTATTTTTAATAATGCATGGCATTAATTAGGTGCCACTTAATGGAAACAGTTTCATATTGGCAGCAAGTCTCTCACGGAAACATCACATTACACCCTTAATAATGTTTAATACTTAATGTGCCGTCCTAATGAATTGTTTATATTGCAGTCATTATTCTTTATGTTAAACACACTTCCTCCTCTACCTAACAGTCAAACACTTACACCGACCACATAAAACTCACATATTCAGAATTATGTAGACTCCCCTTGAGTTATCGGTTTCCTGGTAATTTATCCAAAAGGTGCATAAAAATGTGCATGGGTTAAATATCTCCACCCACTGGCCACATTATTAGGAACACCAGACCAGTACAGAGGAAGCTCCTCACTGCAGTCGTAGCAGAATAAATTCTCTGTCACATTGTTTGTTGTGTTTAAATGTTTAATTGCTTCAGAATTACGGTAAACGTCCCTTTCTACAACATTCTGTAGGAACACTATTGAATTTAGATCTCTTGACTGAGGGAACCATTGAAACACTCCTGACTTTTAGAGCTTTCACTTTACTGGTGCTGATCTCTGATTAAGCAGAGCGAGACTGATAGATGTGCAGTAGCTGAGTGCAGCTTTTATGCGGATCAGCCACATCCTGTCAACATTATCCTTCAACTCTGTGCAGATACCATCAATTAGCCGTCACAATAATTGTTCATGTAGGTGCCCGGCTAGTTTAAAATGTCAGCTCTGGTGTGCTAGCACGTTGTATTACCACACCACCTGAGCACCATGAGATGAGTGAGATTTAATTAAGTAGTGATGTCAGTGTTGTCTTACAAAGAGCCTTTTACAGGTTGCATGGTTCTGGGTTTAATCCCCAAACGGGGCAGTCTGAGTCCTTTCTTTGGTGAGTTTGCATGTTCTCCACATGTCTGTGGGTTTCTTCTGGGAGCTCCATCTTCTGGGAGTGCTTCCTTCCAAAGTCCAAAAACATGCTTTCAGGTTAACTGGAGAAACCTAGACACCTAACCACTAGGATACATAAACCAGTGCATTGGATTGCCAGTCCCGAGTCCAGATAAATAGGGAGGATTGTGTCAGGGAGGGCCTCTGGTGTAAAATGTGGCAAGTTAGTGTAGTAAATTGTGAGGTAAATGACACTAAACATTTAATCATGTAAAGTAATAATAATTTGGGCAGTTGAATTAAAGTTTGCTTAACACAAGCCTAAGATTATAATGTGCGATGCCTGGTGAAGGCTGAATTGTAAATGTGGTGTCATGTATCTCTATTTGATTCAGTTTGATTTACATTTTTTGATTAGGGATGTAACGATACACTCTAGCCATGTGATATGATTCACAATACTGGCTTCACGATACGATTTTTCCCAATTAGATTTTTAACAAAATGAAACTGTAGACAAACGACATTAAAAACAACAAATCATTGTAACTGTGTTATTATGTTTTTATCTAATGAATGCCTTTATTTCTAATGTAGGTTTAAACTATGCAAATCAAGTTTAATTTAGCAACATGTTGCAATCAACCAGGTGAAGTGAATAGTGTCGCCTCCCTCTGCTGTTTAAAGTGAATATAGATCTTTTAAACATGAATATCCATTTGAATCGTGTAAACTGATTCTTAACAGACTTGAGGTACATCGTTACAGCCCTAATTTCAATACTGGATACAGTTGTAAAAAAGAAATAATGTAAGTTATTCTTTAATAGTTCAGTATTATTGTTAATACTATTATTTTAAATTCTCTATTAGTATTCTCAGGTTCATAGCTACAGCCTGCTCATTTACTTATCAATGGAGCCATGAATGCAGCTATGATTCATTAAGCGGCCTGTGTGATGCTGTAAGCATTTCTGAGTGAAACCACACCAGTGGAGTCATTGCCAGGCAAAATACAGCCAGCCAGTTGTTCATGCTGCAGTATTAGCACTAATTATGAGTTTTAAATTACTAGACGGAGCAGAAGCCGCTTTCCTTCTGCTAACACCTAAGGGCCCTACAATACCCACCCTTAATTCCAGAGGCAAGCCCACAGCTGTGTGTGGCAATCATGTGTGGGTTTAACCAGGAGTGCTGGGCTCAGGCTGCTTTATTCCCCCGAGAAAGTGACCCTCCTATTACATCTGCTTACTGGGTATGAGGGTGCAGCAGCGCAGAGGCCATCTGCTTCAAGTGTTGCATGGTGTGCCGGAACATTGGGCCGCCCGGCGCCCAATATGGTGAAGTCCTGCATCAGCAAGTACGTGACCCACACCAACTTCTCTCTTCATGGTCAAGGTCGACTCGGATTTGCCAGATAGCGAACCGCAGAGCAGATGTCAGGTTCTCGTAAAAGCTGATGGCTCACACAACTTTTATCCATCGATATGAGTTTCAAATAGGATTTTTTTTTATTCCCTTCACGATTAAAAATATCTACTACATGACCTTAGTTGTGTAAAAACCTGAACATAAGCATGTTCAAATAGATGGATTACATATATGTGATGCATTTTGGTATCTGCCCTGCTGGTTTTTATTTATTTATTATTTTCTCTGTGTGGCTCCTCTAAGGGGTCGTCACAGCGGATCGTGATCCACGTTATTGATTTGGCTTAGTTTTAATGTCGGATGCCTTTTTTGACACAGCTATTTATCGGTTGATTTTTTATAATTGTTCATACTAATTGATTAAAATCATTAAAATAAGGCAGGGGCTATTTGCACCTTGGTGTAAGCAGAACCTAGTGGTGGTAAATCCAGGTTATTTTATGGGTTAATTAGTTCACTTTATAGATGTTTAATTTAATTTTTATTCAAATTCCACACACCAGAAAACAAACAAACAGCTTTAGCACAAAGAACAGTAAATGGAACACATTCATTTATAATTCCATGCAGAGCAACACCCAAATAATTTAGAATATAGACTAAGAAAGTAGTATTTAAACAGCTATAAAAAAACCACCCAAGCTGAAAAAAGCAAAATGTCCTAAAATATATCTATATAGATTAATATACAAAAATTAACAATTGATTATAAAGCACTCTCTGAGACAAGCACTGTTGGGTCTGTTCACTCTTTTATCTGTACTGTGTGTGGAATGCTATGTGTACCTGGGTGCAAATTGTTTAGCATCGCAATAAAGCATATTTTGAATCCTTTCATAGTCGCTTTTAAACAAATTCATCGTCATTACCAACTATACACAGTAATATTTCAATTGTTATTGTCTGAATGAGACATAATATACAATTATGAACGAACCCATTATGGTTTACCTAAAACTACCCTGCCTATCTGTTTACATATTAGATTTAATCAGTGGAAATGGCCAAAGGTGTAAAGAATTTATTTTGGCTGAAAAGTACTCTATATATCCATAAAGACAGATTTTGATGGGTGAGCTGTGGATGAACTCCAGTGGCGTGGACACATGTGCCCTGACCTTAACCCCATTGAACACCTTTGGCAGGAATTGGAATATTGATTGTAAGCCAGGCCTTCTCTTACAGAATCAATACTTGACTTCACAAATTCTCATCCAACTGAATGGGCACAATATTCCTCCATATAATACACCATAGTAATGTTTGTGCTGTCCAGCTTGTTTGTGTTTGGTATATAGACAATAAATGGCAGATTGTGTATGATTGTAAAGACAAAATAAAAAAAAAATACATTTTAACACCTAGTCAGCTTGCTTTTACTAAAAATTGAAGCAAGTTGGTGATTGTTATTGCTGGGATACTCTTGGTATTTTTAATACTCTCAAACATGTATCAAACTAGCCCAGCTCTGTAAGTGTGTAATTACAACACATCAATTCTGAGCTCATTGTAGAATGTTACAACTGTTTTTTATGTCTTGCACTTCCTCACTGTACACTATACCCATACTGTAGTAATTGTACAGTCCATCCTTATAAATTGCCACGACCTCCTAATGCCACCTCAGAGCTCAGCCTAATACGGCACTAAGTCTATTTCAAATGTCACAGACTGCAAATCAAACCAGGATCTGTTTTTGCGCTGATGCTGCAGGCTGGAGCGGCTCTGGGAACAGATGCCATCCAGTTGTTAAAAGTCCTGAGGCCAAAGGTCCATTTTGTACCCACCGAACGAGCACTTTCTGCAGACGGAGAGAGCGGGAGAGTGGGAGGGAGGATTTCTGTGATTCCTGTCATCCTTAGACAGGACTGTTACAGAATAGATTGGAGCTGACAGGGAAGGATATTCAATTAGATTGGGCATGCCACTCACAGGCTTCCGTTCACATGTGTATATGCCTTACCTAATGTCTTTAATCTCAAAAGACAAGACATTGCTTAGATTTGGTACATTTTGGTTCTAGGTGTATTTAATTTTTTTACTAATACAAATAGTTTCAAGACTTGTTGGTCTTCATGTTGGGCCATATACTATCATGGTAAATGGAGTCTTTCACCTTTCATTATATACAGTGCTGCTTGAAAGTTTGTGAACTAGTTGAGTGGTCTAGAGTTTTCTTTTGTTTTACCATGATTCTCTTATTTTATCATCACCGGTTTTTGTATATGAAATGTTAGGTTTATGTTCATCAATTCCATTTACTTATTTTGAGGGAAATGTGTGAGTTGCAAGCAGACTACATGAAACATGGAATCAGAGCATGTGCAAAAGTAAATGAACCACAGCTGCACTGGTAAAGTCAATTAGGTAAAAGACTCACATGTGAGTCACAGGTGAAACACATGTGAGTGCTCAAGTAATCAATTAAGCAGACCAATCAAATGAGACATCATTGGGAAAGATTTTGAGCCACAATGGTTAAAAGGGAGAGGAAATCAACCAAACCACTGTTGTGTCAAGGCATAAAGACCACATCAACCATGCCGAGAGGAAAGGAGACATCTGA
>JAYDZF010000009.1:16330699-16345783 GCA_034509105.1 Microcambeva barbata
GTGCCCGGGGAGCAGTTAGAGGTTAGGTGCCTTGCTCAAGGGCACTTCAGTCGTGACCTGTCAGCTCTGGGAATCGATTCGGCAACCTTCTGATCACAAGCCCAGTTCTCTAACCACCAGGCCACGGGTGCCTGGGGGGTAGGAGTCCCCGGAGGAAACCCACAACCTGGGGACATTGTGAGGCAAGCCATCATGCTTGTATGAAATCTAATAAACATTCATAATTTAACTTTCAAATTATTAACAGTTTACACACCTCTGAGTAAAGACTGTCGAAGATGGGTGAAGAGGAATTGAGGGATGCTTTCAAGTGGGTGATCAGAGTTTCGAACTGGCGCAGCTCAACCCTTAATAGCTCAAAGTCCAGTTTGATGTACTTATCAGGCCCACTTTCGAGTATCTCCACACGACTGGTCAAATTGGAGAGCTCAGATAGAAGAATAACCAGCTCACTTTTAAAATGCAACACCTACAAAGACAAAAGGAAAAAAAAAAACTTATTCATTTTTATTTTCACATAATACAAAATATTAATTATTTTGGGCAAGTAAAACATTCATTATAATACATGTAACAAGTAACATCAGAATACATTTACTGTACATTAAAAACTGTGTGGTTTGGTAATTAATCTTTATTGGATTTTCTGTTTTAGGATGTTTATAATATAACGGCTCATGACTCATTTAAAATACTACTCAGACTACAGTACTAAGTTGTACTACTCAGTGTAGTATTATTTAAGTTCTTTTAAAAGTACTCAGAGTGCCTACTGTTCCAGCCTCAGTGACTGTATAAAGGAAAACTTACCTTTTTAATATGAAGTTCCACCTCTACTGTCAGCCTGTTAGAGGATATCTGAACACTCTCTACACGGTCAGCAGGAAAACTAGTGTCGGGCAGGTACACTTTACAGATACACTGACCGAACTCCCCCAAAGAGCCGGTTACATTTCCAGAACCCCATTCTTCCACCGGCTGCAACAGAATGATAGCAATTAAGTTACCAACATGTTCATTTTTAGAGTAATAATATAATTTTATATGATATATTATTGTAGATCAGAAATAAATCCTTACTAGCCAAGCAAGTGCTGGACCAGCCATCAAGAGCAGTACAAGAATATGATGCATTGTGTTTTAGGCTTCAAGTGAGTGATCTTACTGTTGAAGATTGTCCCCTTTTAAAGGCATGGAGGTATCCAGTACAACAAGAACATCTGATCTAGTTCTCATGGATGTTGCCACAAGACTTCGATATTTATATTTTAAAATGGGTTATAAATGAGGTATGCACGTAGTCATGTTTGATTTAGAGAGTGTCAAATAAAAAGGCAAAAGGATGTAAGGTTTTATTGTAGAAGAAAAAGTTGCTAACTTATAGCACAAGGAGTTGGTTTGAGAAAATTGACTGCCTGGTGCATCTGGTTAAATATCCATAATACTGAACAGCTAAGCAATGATCCAATAAAACCGATACAGCTGTTTCAACATCTGTGACTGAAAGCACTCTGTGTGTAAATATGTATTATAAGTATTTTCAACTTCAGATACACACACTGTACACCCACCCACATGGAGGATTCCCACGCAGAAACAGGGAGAACATGCAAACTCCACACATACATTCCTCAAACCCTGGACCTTCTTGCTGTTAGGCGACAGCGCTACACACTTAACCACCATGCTGTCAAATACAAAAGCTGTTTAATTATTAATTGTCTTTAATTGGACGATATCAGTGTTGCATTCAGTTCTGTACAGTGGACAAAAGCTTTAGTTTTTATTTTATATTCCAGTTTAAAAACAAATCTTTTTATATGTGTCTTCATAAATGTTCCTAACCTTGTCTGCTCCACTGTGCTATACAACAACTGACCCTGAGCTCTGACCCCCTCTTTTTTGCCTTTCCTTATTAAATAAAAAGAATGATACAGTATTTGTCTACTTGTGTAGTGTTTATATGACAAGCAAAGGCATTCTTCTTCTTAAGCAAACCATTTTGCCATCTCAATCATTAGCATCTCATGTCATATCACATGAATTAGTGTTTCCAAATCATCATCTTTTCCACGAGCCTAATATTAAAATAAATCCTGAATTTAATTTACATTTGTTGTGTCTTGTTTTGACACTAGTGATAGATGAAATGAACATTATATGTCACATGGCCAGCATTTCATAATTCTTTCTGGTTTTGTAAGGAATTTATTTTAGGCAGGCAGGTAGGGGGTGACACTATTGTACTATCTGTCCTTTGCTGAGTTTGAGATCTGTTAGTGACATTTGCTTATGGGCCATCTACACAGTGTGATGCCTGTTTTGGTTATTCCTTCTTTGGTTATTGCTTGTTTTCTAGTGAAAATAGACTCACCGTGATATAAAAGTGGAATGTCTTACAAGTACTGGAGTATAAATTATATGAAATTTATACATACACATATCACCGCTATCCAATGAAAAACCTCTACACCTTGCATTAATGTGTGTGGGTGTGTGTGTGGATGATTTTGATCCCCAGGGGTCCGAAAACATTGACTTAAACACTAACACGGGTTAGTTGGAGACCCTAAATTGCCCCATTGGTGAGTGGTTGTGTGGGTTTATGTGTGTATGTGTGCCCATTGAAAAGCTGAATAGTCTTCAGCACCCCCATATGACCATGAATGGATAAGCGATTAAGAAAGTGAGTGAATATAAAAATATTTGAGTTTAATGTCATCATACTGTGTAGACTGAAGAATGAGAAAATGACATTGCAATGTGTATTGCTTGTAAGATTTTATTATTAATGCTTAACAGGACACCAAAAGCAACATACAGTTTCAAATGTGCTCACAGTACATTTAACTCAAGAGCCGAGTGTTGTTTGACTGAAACCAAACATGATAGCTGACATAATATCCGTTGTTGTACATGTAAATTTTCTGATCAGTAGGATTGTAATCCAGATACACATACGTATCCTGAAACTTCTCAAACTTAATGCTAACATAACTCTCTTGTCTTGTATGAGTGTTAAAGGTGTAAAATATCTCCTCGGTCTTTACATCAACAGATCTGGTTGCATAAAGTACACCACATACCATGAAAGCGTTTCCTACAGATGGCTTAAAGATATTCGTTTCATAAACTTCTTTCAAAGCGAATGCCGCCTCATCGATTTTACCCAACACCAATTTACCTTTAGATTCTTCTGTGGCGTACATTACCCACAGTCCTTTCTCATCAGCTGCAAAGTCAAGGTTCTGCCCACCAGCATAATGATACGAGAATCTGTCACTAGCCTTGGGTACCACCCTGTACACTCCAGTCTGACTGGTCAAATTGTATTTACCCATGCTAAAAGGGCTTCTGAACTGATAGTAGAGGGTGTTGTTGCGTATAATGTAGTTATTACCAATTCCACGCCAGTCTTTTGCAGAATTGATATACAGTTCGTGTGTTCTCATCGGCTGCCTCATGATCAGCTTGTAGTAGTCTGCGTAAACGCTGATTTGGTTCACCAGAGTGTCCGGAAAACCTGCATACCAGTACATATTTTCATGGCCAGGCAATGGGTTTGAATCTTTGCCCCATCCACCATATCTGTGAGCCGAGTTTAGGTGGGCGTTCAGTTGGCTGATAATTGGTTTACTGAGTTTTAATATGCCGTCATGGTTACAAGAACCTAAAAATGAAACAATAGACGAATAAATGAATATACATTCACAGTATAATCACGACATACAGAAGAAGTATTAAAGTCTTACCGATGTTAGGATTGAAAATCTCATTGTGTTGTCTCACACACTCTTCCACTTTTTGCTGGAGCTTGATGTATTCTCTACGTGTAATAAGTACCAGGTTCTTGTCATAGGTGGTCTCCAGTCGAGTCAGCACAACAATAATAGCAGTGATCTAAATCATGAACATTAAAATAGTGTTTTGTACACAAGTGAACCTTTATTATGTATCACAACACAATTTCAGTATTTTTCATTTATATTTTAAGAGTAGTTTTAATCAATGTTACTGTTCACTTAAGATGAATTTATAGTTATATCGTTTATAGTTGTCATACAGTATTTCCCAAAGCCAAGTCAGTTTTCAGTTTACATTGTAAACACTAATAAGCTCATAGCTAAATTGAATCAGATTCATCACTGTGAATAATCCAAACTTGAATTTATTTAATTAATAAAGTGTAGGTTTACTAACCTTAATTAAAATGTATTTTCTAATTACTCTAACTAAATAAGGTTTGGTTTCCTTTGTATTGTTTGTATGTATTATTACCTCTTTACGAATGCTGATAAGTACTTCCAAAGAAGTTTGAATAGATGCCTGGAGTTCCACAATAAGAGCCTCCATCTGCTTGTTAAGAATCTTTACCTCCTCTATCTGAAGCTGAGTATAAGAGTCTGGGTCGTGCTCTATCAAAGTGATCAATGCTGTGATGTTCACGACCTTCTCTTTGTAAATAGAAACCTTGCTCTCATACATGCTGAGCTGAAAGAAAAAAAAAGTTTAAGAATGCCTGAAGACACTCTTCATTATAAATGATCTGTGCTTTATTTGTACTTTGCTGATCTCCAGCTCCAGCTTGTGTTTGATCTGCACTGCAGACTTCTCCAACTCCTCCAGCTCACTCATGGGGAAACTGCTGTCAGGGAGAAATGCCTCACATGTGCACTCCTTGCTCGGACCCTCAGTCTCATTCCTGGTAGCCCATGTGTCCCAGCCCTATGTTTAATAATGATACAAATCAGTTTAAACCTCACACTACAGAGTGAGTATAAATTAAGACATTACTTACCTCAAAGGCACCAGAGGACCCTAAAAAGAGGAAACAGAGAAGAGCAGCTGTGATCATTCTGAATCAAGTCAGATGCTGTGTCTTCAGAACCCAAGGGCTGAGGCTTTTAAAGAAGGCTTGTCATATTTTGAAGGATCATCACCTGGCATCTTCCCACGCTTACTTCATTAGCAGAAGAAATCTGTATACATCCTGCACATTACTCATAAAATTTATTATATGTAAACATCACACCTTGACTAGGTGAATATCGAATACACATGCTGTTTTTAAACACTTTTAAAACACTTTTTATCAAGCTTGCAATTTATAAAGTGGACAGCAAATTTCATCAGTTATAAACACTGCAGTACCTGATTTTTTAGTTAATAATACCGAATATTGAATACTGAAAATAGCTTCATGTTCAAAAAGTTAAATTACACTATTTCTTTAAATCTATTTTTTATTTGGGGCAGATGTTGCTTTTTTTAGAAGGAAAGAAAACAAGAACTGAAAAAGCTTATGGGGAAACAAAGCATTAGTCATTTAGTCAAATAAGCTGCATAGTCTAAACAATTTAAATGTCACATGCACATGTCAGTAGAACCAATAAAGGACTATTGTTCACACTGTTGCCAGCAAGCTAAAAGCAAATAATTATTTTTTTTACATATGCAATATATATTGTCAGGGAAAGCATACAATCAATAATCATAATGAAGTACAAATACTTCTGACCATATAGTGTAAACCTTTTCCGTAAAATAAGGTTTTATAATTCATATGCAAAACAAGTTTTTTAATAGTCACTGTTCATACTGTCACTTTGTCTAGTTACTTTTATTCTGGCCTTTTTACAATCACTTTTACTCTTCTTTCTCTTGGCTTTAAAAACCTTTTCAACAGGCTGCTCTGTATTTAATGCAGGTCTTGATCTTGTCAGGTGATCTGCACCAGGACTGAACATGCTGGCTGTCACACTGGGATTAGAGGTGGAGTGCATGCCCTGAGCAGAGGCAGGTTTGTTTAGAATCGGCCGAGTTACGTGATTATCCATCAGGTTGGGCTGAGAGTAGGATCTCATTGCAAGGGTGCTTGGGGCTCTGCAGGGTGAAACTTTTCCTATCATAGGAAGGTGGAAATGCTCGCTTCCCATGTTGGTGATGGAGTAACGACTGCTGTTGGACATGACAATATGATGCCAAGAGCTGAGAGGGGTGGCTAGAAATGGCTGGGGTCCATTCGAATCCTCTTTAATTTCACCAGGTGACATGACTATGGAGGTACGTGGGGTCACGGCATCCACAGCTGTCTGAAAGGTCTTGAGAATGCGTTCACTCTTTTGCTTCTCTTTTTTCTGGCGAGACTCCACTTTGCGCAACTGGCGTCTGTGGTCTCGCATCATTTGCTTCCTGGTGTCAGCCAGACCTCTACAGAAGAACAAGATATACATTGCTTTTAGGTCCTCTTTACCAGAACCATGGGGTTAAAAACATTATCTTGGTTCTATTTTGTCTCATTCTTGATTTGGTTTTATGAGTCTGATTTATTAAAAATGCCTTAATGAAATCAAAATTTTCTTCATTGTCAGGATATGTACAGGATGTCTACTTTCAGAAAGCTTTACCAAAAACAAATAAACAGTATTGTTTATGTATTGATCCTTGCCCTGGTTCTAATAGTGCATTCTTGTCTTCTTTTATTACGATTACAATTGTATTTCGGTTCATATTTTGGACTACTAAATGTGTTGTCTTGGTCTGACCATTAAAATTATTAGTCTTTTAGAATAGTATGCCTTTATTGGTCATATATACATATACAGGTGTACAATAGAATTAAATTAGTTGCAGGTATCTTGAAAGCCAGGATAAAAGGGCAGGGTCAATCATAATAGGCATCCCTGGAGCCACAACTATTGGACTATTAGACAAAAGCACAATTTTTCCTCATGAAACTTTGGAAGGTACTTTTACTGAATTGGTCTCTGTAGCAGGATAGTGTCGGTGTAACATCAGGGTTATTATATTTATGTTTTATACAGTATGTTATTATATTTATGTTTTTATACAGTATGTTGTTTATTAAATGAGCCTACCTGTAGTCCACAATGCCTGTCCTTTCTCTGTCTAGTTTTTGAATGAGCTCTTCAATCTGAAATCTATCCAATGGAATGCTCGATTGCTGTAACATAATACAACATATTACACAGTATTACATTTTTCATGATATATGTTGGTGTGTTTGTATATATACACAGACACACTGTAAACACAAATACATTATGGGGCCAATATTGTGTGGATACCACTTCTAACTGTTTATTGTTGTTTCATATAAAATCACATACACACAAACACATTCGTAAATGTCACTTATGAGAACATGCCTGCACAGCCTTCCTAAATTCAGAGACAGGAACACGCATGGTCCCATCTTTATCAATATTTCGGAAGAAATCCCAAAGACGAAGCTTGCGTTGATCGAGGTAATCCTTTAGAGAGAGCACACAGAAAAGTAGATCATATTGAGCTTATTTAAAAGACAATGTTTTCTATCTATCTAGTTAGCTAGCTAGCTATCTAATTCTAATTACAATAAGAGTAGTCTAGTAAAATGTACCTTTTTATTGTAAAAAAATGAACTTTTTTGTACCTGAATGACTTTCATGGGATCAGGCCGCTTAGGAGGCTTTTTAGCAATAAAACCCCCTACCCCACCATACTGCACCTCTAGACCTGGGTGATCCTGACAAATCAACTCTAGCAGCTGCACAAAGAATTCATTCACCAGCACATTCTAATGTTCACACACAGTAAAGAAGTGGTTAAAATAATTATTTGTATTATATTTCAAATTAGAACTTTCATTTTTAGGGCTACATTTTAGTCACTGAGTTAAATAAGAAACATAAAGTGCGTTTGCGTAATAAGAAGGGTGGTACAGTTCATCCATTACAACATCAGTTCCCAGTTTACTCTGGGTAATAAATATGAGACTCACACATATGTTGATTTCCTCAAGGGCAGTCTTGGGCGAGTTCTTTACAATACTGATTAAGGCTAGAGCCCCCTCCACTGTCAATGAGTTATAAGCCAGCTACAAAAAAGAACAAGACCCACATGAATTTTCCCGCCGAAATGAATAAACACATTTATATTTATTAGCAAACTATGAACCCAAACCATTATCCTTAATATCATAGTAAGCAAGCATAGCCCTGTAAGGACAAATGCTTACCTAGAAGAAGAAGAAGATCTTTATTTGTCATTACACATATACAGATGTACAGTACAACGAAATTCTTTCTTCGCATATCCCAGCTTTGGAAGCTGGGGTCATAGCGCAGGGTCAGCCATCGTACAGCGCCCCTGGAGCAGTAAGGGTTAAGGGTCTTGCTCAAGGACCCAACAGTGGCTGTCTAGTAGAGCCAGGATTTGAACCGCCAATCTCTGGTTGATAGTCCAAAGCTCTACCCACTAGGCTACCACCGTCCCTAAACTTCACTAACTTGAAACCTATTTACTCAAAACAATGTAATTAATAGTCAGAAAACTATCAGCCTTTTGTTAGTTTTTTATTTAAATTAGAAATATTGACTTTAGTATTGTATAAATGATTGTATTATGTTTTGTACGTTACACTGCTTTTGTTATGTGTATAGACAATGGTTTTGATGCAAAAGCCAAGAAGTTCTGGATTGATAAAGCAGTTGTCAAAGAACAAATCTGCCTTACCTTCATGGATAATGGTGTAGCCATGGACTTTAAAGGGATGCGCGAAATGTTCAGGTCTGTGATCTTTTAAATGACAATTGTAATAGGCAGTGTAGTAAATATTTAAAATTAGACTTCTTCAAAATCGCAAACACGTTTAATTTTTTTAATTTATGATCTTAACCATATACGACAAAAGACTTCTTTAAAAATACTCTCTCGTTCTTAGTTTTGGCTACAGTGGTAAACGGAGATGGTCCAGTTGGCGAGTATGGGAATGGATTCAAGTCAAGTTCTATGCGCTTGGGAAAGGATGCCATTGTGTTCTCCAGGAGAGGAAATATCATGTGTGTGGGGCTTCTGTCACAGACCTACCTGGAGGACATAAAAGCTGAGAATGTCATTGTGCCAATTATCACATTCACACCTACTGGACAGACTTATATCCTTTTTAAAAAGAAAATAATTTTCTTTTGCATAATTACTTTTATGTAATATGAGGCATACATAGTTCCAGCTCTTATTGAAGTTTTAATAGTTTCACAGCAAGACATTGTCCTTAACAATCTTTAATCACTTAATGTTACACCAGAGCATGAGGCAAGTCTGCAAGCCATCCTAAAATACTCTCCTTTTAATACCAAGGAACAACTGCTGAATGAGCTCAGTGTCATTGATGAAAACAGTGCTCAATCAACAGGAACACGTATAATCATCTGGAACCTCCGCCAGTAAGTATGCTGGCATGAAGTAAAATGAAGTGCCCGGGGACCATTTAAGGGTTGGGTGCCTTGCTCAATGACACTTCAATCATTACTGTCGGCTCTAGGAATCAAACCTAATAATAATTTTAAAATGAATAAAAATGTGATTTAATAATTGATAAAAGTCATAAAAAGTTTTAAAAAATTACATTCTAATGGTATGAGAGTTTACCATTAAGGAGCTAATACCACTGGCTGCACTGGCTATTGTTATACTAAAATGTAATTTATTTGCAGCACAAACTCAGTATTAGAGCTTGACTTCTCTGAAGACTTTAACATCCGTATTCTGGATGACGCGTATGATGGCTGCACAGAGGAAAGGAAATGGCAAGGCTCAGTGCCTGAAAGTGAATATTCACTAAAGGTAAAAGTAAAATAAAAATACAACAACAAATAACAATCATTGGTTCTTTATGGTCAAATGTTTGTGGGTTTTTTATTCTTAGGCATATTGCAGAATCCTGTATCAGATCCCAAAAATGCTAATTATAATACGAGGAGAGAAGGTGAAAACTTTGGAGTGTGTCTCCAAAAGTCTAGAACACGTTTCCAATGACAAATACAAACCCCAATTTCTTGTATCCTTTTGCCAATTATTAGTCATGACAGAAACATTACTATCTAAATATGCCAGATCTAATTAACACACATGGTCTTAAATGTTATGATCCTTAAATGTTTGTCTCAGAATCATAGCATTGAAATCATCTTTGGCTACAACACAAAGAACAAAGATCACTACGGCATCATGATGTACCATCACAATCGTCTCATCAAAGCTTACGAACCTGTTGCCTGTCAGCGGAAGGTCAGGATCTTACACATTACTTTACACAGGCACGTTTATTGGTTACAGATTTTGTTTATTGTTTTTGCAGATTTTTTTGGAAAATACAGTGTGTGGTTTTAAAGCTCACACTTATCTCTCAACTGAACTCACTGTTCACTTAACATTTGTTTGTTTCAAGTAATTATTTTTTTTGTTTGTACTGCTGCTTTATCCTGGTCAGGGTCACAATGGAGTTGGTTGTACAAAAAACACTGGACACAATACGATAAAAGTTGGCTAGTGATCCTCTTTTTGGTTGGATAAATAACTAAACTCTTTTTTTTTTAAGTTAAACTAATCCTTTAAAAGGATAATACCATGGTCAATATCTATGCCACATTTAACCCCAAAAATATGGTTAAATAAAGTGTATGAATAAAATCAAGTTGAGTTAATTCAGTTTTTTTATTTTATTAAATCGTGTTACATTTTCTGGACCTTTCTGGGTTTGTTTCGGTTTATACTGGTGTAGGAATATGAATATCAGAATCATTCATTTATTTTAGGGCTGGTAACGATTAAATATTTTTAATAGTTAACTTTTAAAAAAAAATAACGATTAATTAATTGTTAATTTAGTTAAAAGAATCGAGCAGGAGGTCCCTTTTCCCAAACATCAACAGTCCCTGCTGCGGTGTACTCGAAGATGACACAGATGGCTTACTGTCAAGTATGTTTTGATACTGGACCGGGTGCACATGCTGCAAGTGATAGCTAAGAGAAATGTTCGAACCATGATATGCGAACGACTTATGGCAGTGTACACAGCAGACGTTTTCTGCGTTCAATACTCTTCCATCCGAAGAAAGTTTAAAAACAAATTGCTAACTCAAACGGCCAGAAATGGCCTTATATTTAACAGATTTATTATCGCAACCGGTAGCCATTGTTAACCGGTATTCGAGCAGACGAACTTTCATCTTCCGCTTGCGGGTTAAATAAGTAAGTAGCAATTAAACAATTTTTAAAAAATTAAATATTTCTCAATTTATGCAAACAAAGGTCTCTGATGTTGTAACAAAAACTGTCTCGGATTTTTTATTAAATTATTTTATTTGTAAAAAGTTGATGGATGTGTTCCGGTGAGACGTTAACATTAGTTTGCGGCGAATGGGAAATCGGCCGCCTGTGTACGGCCCGTTGTTTATCACTACACATGCCAAACTTCCGGTGGCAGAAAGTAAAAAATAATCGTTAAAAATTAATTTAATCGTTAAAGAATTAATCGAATAATTAATCGTTATTTTCCGCAGCCCTAATTTATTTTTAAACTTTCTTTACTGTGGCCCAAACCCTTGAATTATAAAACACAGACAGTTATTTACATAAACCAATGAAGAAACCGTTATTATTATTCTACATTATACTATCACAAAAGCATAATCGTCTAAAAAATTTTGCAGTGCTTAAAATTAGTAAATAAATAACAGTTCATAAGGTCATCACAAGGTCTTGTACCACAATTGGAATCAGAATCCTTATTTCACCAAGTAGCAGATGGACATGAAATGTTAGTTAATATATTTAATACTTTAAGCAATGTGTTATAAAGATTTTAGCATTTATGGTGCTCACCACTGTCAATCTAATTATTTTGGCAGAATTAGTCGATGCCATATCCGTGGCCAAAGCAGTAGCTTCTCTAGTTATTTTTTTCTGTGGTAATATGGTAAAATAAAACTTTCTATTCTCTGTACAGCATATCACATAAAGTGTTTGTGTGTTCTGTAAACAGGCAGACCGCACAGGAGTGGGTGTTATTGGGATAATCCAGTGTGACTACCTAAAACCAACTCACAACAAGCAGGACTTTATTCCTACAGACGAGTACAGGTTTGTTTAAATAAAAATATCTTATGTTCTTAAGTTCTAAATGAGTTTTACATGTGATAAAATACCAGTTCCCTTTTTGTTCATGGTGTAATACTGTTATTTTTGTTTGTGCAGGAAAACCATGGCTATTTTAAACACTAAGCTGAAAGATTATTGTACAAAGCATCCTGTAAAGGATAGTGTGTGAGTACCCACAAAATGTTATGTCCTGTATTTTAATAAAAACAGTACAAAATATTTTGTTAAATATAACTCACGTGTCAAATTTAAGTTCATCTCGCTAAGTCATTTTAAGATGCCTGCGAGAGCTTTAAGAATGTATGACAAAACACGTTGTAAAACTGTTTATAAACTGCATCTCCCAGAATGCATGACGATTTTGTGACCTGCAAAGAGACCACATTCCACCACTAGATGACAGTGTTTCTCTATCAGTGTTTAACGAAGGCATTTTTTCTTAGGCAAATCAGTGCAATATAAATTTACACATAAATGATAAATGTAGAGTATATATTTGAATTTAACCTCTAAGAAAAAACAGCAAATTGTCCAAAAAATCAGGCAGAATGCAATCACAGCAAGATTGAAGGAGCATATTCAACATGTGTCACAAGTTCTGTTTATTTTCTGTGCCCACTTTCAGTGTTGTCAAGACTTTTCAAAGGTATAAAATACTTCTTTTTCCTACTAAAACAATATTAAGAACCCATAAATAATTAGATTTTTCTCTTATAATAGAAAGAAAAAAGCTCCAATTAAAGACACTATTGTGAAAAAAACCCTCAAAGTGCCGACCAGATTTGAAAGCATTACAGTAGCTCCATCAGCATCAGAGGCCTGTTCCTCAAAAAACATAATTACTGAGGATAATGAAGCTGCGATGCAGGAGGATGACATCAGTGTGAGCTCAGGAAAATCATTGGACCATGAATTGCAGTTTCAGCAAGTCAAAGAGGAGACGAACCAGCTCCAACATGAGCAAGAACAAATGAATGAAAAGGTAAGTGACTTTAGTATTGTATTATGGTCACATGTACCAGTTTTAACAATCATTGTAACGAGGGGGTTAAAATAGGGCTAGTGTTAAATAACAGTAATGTCATTTTCTGCTACTACAAATACCTTTTTATTTAAATTTAACCTTTATACACAGACAAGCAATCTAGAGGATGAAAACTGTATGTTGTCCTGTGAAAGCTCTGAGACTTATTTCGGTGAACATAAAAATTTGAATGGAGGACAAAAGGACAACGATTTACAGGCATGCAGGTGAGATAATAGAAATCACCATGACTAAACACATTGTTTAGTGAAACCCGACTTGCAGTGTCAGCTTGTAAATATGGAATAATTGTCTTCTTTTTCAGGACTAGATTGAATGAACTTAGTCAACATGTGGGACAGGTTCTGTCTGACTTAATTGTTCCTCTGAATAATCAGATGTAAATGATGTTTGTAATGAGATTCATAGGATTTTTAAAGGAGTTTTAGATGAGATCTCAGAGGCTGCCTCTACCTAAAGTGTGTGTTGGTAGTACAGATGAACTCCATGTTTGTGGGCCCGACAGTGGCAACCTGGCAGTAATGGGGCTTGAACCAGTTACTTTTGGGTTGAGGTAACAGTACCTTATCCTCTAGGCCAGAGCTGTTCTATTAATTATTTTTAAATTACATTTATAAATACCTCATGGGTCCAAAGACATGCT
This sequence comes from Microcambeva barbata, assembly GCA_034509105.1. Taxonomy (NCBI): domain Eukaryota; kingdom Metazoa; phylum Chordata; class Actinopteri; order Siluriformes; family Trichomycteridae; genus Microcambeva; species Microcambeva barbata. The sequence continues at coordinate 16,344,331 of JAYDZF010000009.1, forward strand.
ACCAGGTTGATTGGAGAGACTGAATTGAATTGTCCTGTAGATGGACTGGTCCCCGCGATGGACTGGCACCCCACCCAGGATGTTACCTTGTGCCTTGCGCCCGTTGAAGAGCTGGGACAGGCTCCAGCACCCCTCCCAACCCTAATTAATATAAGGGGTTCAAGAAAATGAACTGAATTGAACTGAACATTTATAAATATAAACACTGAATGAATGATGAAATTATAGGTCAAAAATACTCCTCTGCTCTTCTTAGGGTTCATGGTCCGCATAATTGACTTGACATAGTTTTTACACCAGCCCACAATGCATCCTGATGGAATTTATTCGGGCCACGGCAGCACATATACTAAAATTGGAACAATACAGAGAGGATTAGCATGGCCCCTGCGCAAGGATGACATGCAAAATCGTGAAGAGCTAGGTGTCTATAGGACAATTAGGATACATGCCTGGTGGCATGTTTTTAAATAGGGGGAGAAAACTGTACCCAGAGGAAACATATGCAGACACAAGGAGAACATGTAGACTCCAGACAGAAATGACCTAAATTAAACTGGGCTCAAACCCAGACCTTCTTGCTGTGGTGCAGATGAGCTTCAGCTCAGAGAAGATGAAAGTGCATGTAAATTAATGGGGTTTTTTTCTGTATTGTCAATCAACTCATGTAGTGGATGGACCCTGTTTCACCACCGTTTCAGATCTCCTGTTTAAGTGACAACATATCATGATTTGATCTCACTTTTAAAAAAACTAAATAGAACAGAGGTATATTACCAAAGACAGGAATGTAATTATAGCACCTAAAATATGATAACACATTGTAATTGTTAAATATGCCGTTTTTGTAATGTTGATGACGGGCTAAATAAAATCCAAAACCTATTGGAAGCACTACCACTATTTTCTTGTACTGTACTGTATAAGCTAACTAATGTATTCAGGAGTTATGATGAATATGAAAATGTATATGTGTTTTCTATAGTGAGAGTCATCAGAATTTGTCTGAGGGGGCACAAAAAAAGCAGGTAACATGATGTTTTGTATGTAATTAATTGAGCAATATATTTTCTGCATAGTCATTGAGTGGAAAGTTTTCTTGAACAAAATTATTAAAGGACAAATAAATTAAAATGTCTCACTGCAAAAATAACTGCTAAAATTCACTGACAATTCAATTTGTATGAAAGTTCAAAATAAAATGTTTATTTGTGCATATCTGTTCATACAATCCACTGCAAGACCAAAATAAAAATAGAAAGTTATACCATAAGCAGATGAATTGGGGGGGAAATAAGTGGGGGTATTGTGATTCATTTTAAATTATACACTTTGGCTTGCAAGCAAAATAGGCTTACCGGTTAAATTAACAAACATTTATGTATACAATATTGCATGTAATTTAGGTATTTCACAATCGACTTCAGGAAATCTGGAAAAATCTTTCTCGGCT
>JAYDZF010000009.1:16697234-16708769 GCA_034509105.1 Microcambeva barbata
CTTTTGTTCGTGCTATTGTTTGTGTTTTTCTGTTTTGTGCTGCATTTACTGTGTATTAGCATTAGAATGGAGACTTCAGGTTCTCTGACTTTCAGATCTGCTTATTTGTTGGTCTGTTGTATTATCAATGAAAAAGGAAGTGGTAAAACGGCAAGTGTGTGAAAGTACACTGTTGAATCTGGGCTTTTGCTGGGTGGCTCGTCTGGCTTTGTAGCGGCCTTTGTATTGTATTTTCCTGGCTGTTATGCTGAAGAAAATCTTAGGTCATCGTTTGTACAAATCTCTCTATTTATTATGCACAGTTTTTTTTACGTTTAATAAAAGGCCGTCCCTTTTCACTAGTGTAGAACTGGAGTTTGTTTTGTAGTTTAGGGAGTCAAAGCGGCCTTGCCTTATTGAAAAGAAAGCCAAGAGAACAGGTTTGGAACTGTTCTAGATTGTTATATTGAGAGAGGATCATATTTCTTTTATTAGACTGATGTGTAGCTATGCAGTATGGCTGAAAGTAAAGGTGACTCATTTATGGCACGTTCTTGCAAATTAAAATTATTTTTATGATGCTATTTCTTTCTTGTTATGGTTAATCACCATTCACATGGAATAAAGAACCGTGTCTTACTATAGTAGGTTTCAATTTGTTAATCCCGTACAAACAAGTGCATGTTTTAGATCGTGCCTCATTCAAATAGTTCAATGTGATCGACAGGAAATGTGTAGACTGGATCTTTTTTGTATTGTGGTTCTAATATCAGTTTTTTCCATGCTGAATGTATTTGTAGATTCAGCTCAGTGACTATAGGGATCTTTGGACTTGATGGTACGAGAAGCTCCCAGGTAGCAAAGGTTGGAGCAATTGTATTAACATTAGAATTTCTTTGCCATGTTTTGCTTTATATAATTGTAAGAGAAGGTGAATCATAAAACTACTCTACATCAGGCTATTGACTTTTACGTAAGCTGAAACGATGAGCCAGGTCATGCCTGAATGAGTCACTGAGCACAGGAAATGACCTAAACCTCTTCAGCACTGACGACAAGCAACAACTTGTAGATAATAACTGATGGACTTACCACATATGGGATGACTAATATTTGCCTCATTACTTCCTGGTTGCCATTTAGACTTTTATTTCTGGGATTGTATTTAGTTAAGGTACTGGACTTTCAACTGGTCTTAAACCAATGACCATCCAATTAGTCTTGACCAAGGTCCTTAAGAGGTCCTGTTCAGTTGTTTGGATTGAATTTGAGTAATCAAAAGGTTGTTGCTCCATTTATTGCCCCTCTTTTAGTAAGGTCTTTATCTCTCAGTTGCTTAAATTGTAACTCAACAATTGAGATACTGAGCTAGTAATTGTAAGGTCCTTGGTTAAAACCCCATTGTGGTGTGTTTGCCCATGCAGTTTAGTGGTTAAGGTGCTGGACCAGTGATTTATTGGTTCAAATCCCACAGGTTGCCACTGTTGTGCCCTTGAGCAAGGCTCTTAACCCTCAATTACTCAGACTGTATACTGTAATTACCATCCAAGTTGCTTTGTGGTATTCATTAGTGGTCCCTCACTAGAGAAGGTACTTATTTGTATTAGAAGGTACTGATTTATTATTTATAAGATCATTGGCTCAAGTCCCAGCACTACCATGCTGCCCCCTCGAGCAAAGCCCTTTGCCCTCCATTGCTTGGATTGTATTCAGAAGTGGTAAATTAATGATTAATGATTGGAAGGTTGCCTGTTTGATCTTCTTCGAGCAAAGCCTGATCGTATTTGAAAGTGGTATTTCAACAATTAAGGTACTGGACTATTAATTATAAAATCACTGTCTAGTGGCCACTGCTGGGCCCTTGTACAAGGTCCTTATCTTAATTGCTTGGATCGTACTTGGTCAAACTGAATGCCATAGATGTTCTATATGACAAAGTATTTCTTAAGACTTATATTTGGTTCTCCAAATATTTGTGGTTAAAGGTCATACTGAAAAAAGCCATTCAGCAAAACATTCATATGATGCCACTTTTCCAATGAATCCGTTAAAATATTTGCCCATTGTTGTCACAGATCTAAATTTGCAAATACATCAGCACATACAACGGGAAATGTTAGAACCTGAATTATCAAAAAAAGTAATTATTCATAACAAAACTTATTTTGGAAATTAGCTAATAAAGTAACATCTACTGATGAACATCGAAACTTCATTACATTACATTATGACTTGAGGGTTGAACCACGGACCCTAAAACCCTGATGCTATGCCCGGTCACCTATACTATTCTCTAATCCGCTGTTCCACCACATAAGTGGCAAATATATGCCAATTGTTTTATTATTAGTTTAATTTGACATTTTCAGCATTTTCACCTTTTATCTAAAGCAATATACATTACTTACAACATACAGTACAGAGTAGGGGCCTTGCTTAGGGGCTAAACACTGGTAGGGCAATACCTTTAATCCTAGGCTATAGCTGCCATTAAAAAAAAAAATACAGTTACAAAAATACAGAGCAGTCTATGGCCTGGTGGTTAGCGATCATGTCTTGTGATCAGAACGTTGTCAGTTCAATTTCCAGAGCCAACAGGTAACGACTGAAGTACCCTTGACCAAGACACTTAACCCCTAACTGCTCCCGGGGCCGTGACTAGGTATGTCATGAATAGTATTTTGAATATCAATACAAATATTTTAAATTTCCAAAACACACTCATTACAAGGCAGCTTGGCTTTGTTCCTTGGATTGAATTTGGAAAAACTCATTCAAAGGGAGAATTAGGCAAGTCAGGACTTGTTCCCAAATCTAGAAGAGGCCTGTATTTTCTAAACTATTGTTCTGTTCACTCTCATTAGAGTGTGACTAATTTCCCTCTGGGTGATGTAGGCTCCTTCTATAGATGAGCAAAAAAGCCAGATTGATAGCTACGAGAACAAGAACAATCTTTCAAAAAGACCCCACACACTGCAAAATGCCCACCAAGTTGTGGGATGCTGGGGCGGGGGAAACAGCAGAACAGGAAGCGACTGTTTGTTCAAAGCTGTGATGAACTTTTATGTCTGTAATGAAGAATTTTTGTGTGACAATCGCTCAGCCATCTATGAGATGACAGCTGGGCTGCAGTGGGCACAAACAGCATAAACATCCTATTATCTAACAAACTCCACACTCTTCTGGCTCTTAATAGACTCCATGTGGTGTAGGAACTGACAGGGAAAAGATGGACTGCTTCCTTGTTATCATTAGTGTGGGTAGTTCTTTTATTTATTCCTCATGGGACTTATAAACTTTTGCTGTCTGAGTTTTTTAAGAAATGTTCGATTTGGTCAAAGGCTTCAACGAAGCTGCAGACGTAATAGTGTCTATAAGCAAAATGGTTGCAAATTAAACAGTTGCTAAAGAGTTTAATTACCATCACCTTCATCTACCTGTTCCTACACACCATAATGTGCCGTTAAAAAAAAAAGTGCATCATTAATGTACCCTGTATGGCTTATTGTTTATGGAAATCTGACCACTAGCTTGCCTTAAATCCCATTCTAGCCTCCCTCTGTGTGATGTCTTCTGAAAATGTTTGTGTATTGAAATGTGTGCTCTTGATTAGAATATGTCAGAGGTTGGCTGAAGGAGCCTGTCTCATAATTTTACACTTACTGTACACTCGCCATTTAACAGTCACATGTATTCAGCAAATATAGGTAAATGGTCTTGCTTCTGAATGTGGCTTGAACTAGTGACCCTCTCGTTATTAGTCCAGTACCTTAACCATTAGATTGCAGACATAAAGGCTCTATGGAATCCTTCCATTCAAAATGTGTGAATCCTTTTCTTTATGAATCTCACTTGCATGAGTGTTGTTTTCTCTTTGTGCACTGTTGAATATCCTTTAAATACTTGATTCCTATTAGTTCTAAACACAAACTATTAGATATATTGACTAACTTTCTTGTCTTCCATCCAGTGCCTCTGGGTGGTGCTGAACAATGCAATGCTAAAGGATTAAAATAATTATATTAACAACAATAATGATTCAAAAAATAATTATAAATTCTGACTTAACATTGCTAATTAAAATGATTAAAATACCAAACCACTAGTATGTCTAGGTGCACTGGGTCTACTTGTTCTAGGTGAATTACAAAGAAAAAAAACAACTGAAAGATTTCTTTGTCTTTACCCTAGCTCCACCTCCCAAACTTCATCACCTTCAGACTCAGTGGTTCAGTCTCAGCTTTCAGATTCTTCAGAGTCTTATGTAGTTTTTTTTTTTGGCAGCAGAAGCAGATTATGGTTTAACAACTTCACATAATCAGGTTAACACCAATTCTACAAATATGGAAACATGTTTACATTTATAAAATAAAACAATACTAGAACATGCCAGTAGAATAATTAATGTTTTCCCTAAATTTAAATGATACAATGCAATGAGTATGTGTTGGCAGTGTTGCTGTCCAAGCAGGGTGAGTTTACTTCAGAATTTTCTTTTATTTCACTTTTTCTTCCGCCTTTTTTGGTTGCACACCCTGAACAAGGTAACAATTTATGGAAGGGCTTTATCCAACCCTCTTTTTCTCCCTCAGATATGGCCAATTATTCCCATGAAGATGAAGCATTGTTGTGCAGCAATAGATTCAAACCAAGATCTCAGCTGTGGTAAATTAGTGTAATAGTTTGTAAGCCACCTGAGGGGCTGAGTGGGTTGCACTGTTTACATCACAAGAATTGCAGTAATAAATGGGACAGTTCAGCTGTTCAGTGAGCCCCACCATTCAAGATGTTAGATTAATTTATATTCATCACAAATGTGAACCAATATGGATTAAAGCTATATTATGATCTCTGCTAAACAGTGTAAAACACAAAAATTGACTCACTTTTGATAATTTTATAAAAGTAAAATATATTTTACTTTAATTGTACAGTTTACCTGGGTTGTAAAACCTAAGTGTCGAGAATCTGTTGCTCCTTTCATCTTATTGCATTTTGGGGGAACCTTAATTTGGGTGCTGGGCATGAAAAAGGACCAGCCTGATCCATCACACATACTTCTGTCGCATTGGCCCAGCTACACCCAAAACAGCAGGGGTCTTTCCCTAATGAGGAGCTCACAGACCCTGGTTGTCACATTAAACCGTAAAGTAGAATTTTAGCCCCACTTTATGACTTCCTTTTTTTATCCCATTTAGTGTTCAGAGGCACACCTCATGCACTAGTGTCCACTGTCCAATAACAGCATACTTAAGTGTATATATGCAGTCTGGGATTGTATTATGAAGAACTTCCCTGTTTGTGAGTGTGGGGTTGTATATTATTAGAACATGACCTCTGCTTGGTAAATAATTGTGGTAATTATGATCTATGTGTTAATGGAAGGGAGTGAGGGGGTTAATCCTATGAATTATATTATGTTGTTGCTTGGTGGAATGAAATTAACTGTATTGTTTTGTACCTTTATGTTCTAATACAATTCTAAATTGTTGGCTACCAGACTAGCAGCTAATGCATTAAGTCGACTTGAGGTTTTATAAATAGATCCAAATAGATTTTACTACCAGAGTTCATCCATTCATTCATTGTCTGTTTTACTACTATATTATCCTAATCATAGTCTCAATGACCAAGAAGTAGGAAACATCTTGAGCAGGTTGTGAGTCCATCTCTGGGCTTGAAAAAAATCACATTCAATGCAACGTCTAGTTGCTTCAGATAACTTTACTGCATGTCTGAAGCACGCAGAGGAACTCAGACAAACTATAATGCTAAAACTGTGAAGGATTTTGAATGTGACAAATAGGTTATCATAATGAAATTATGTTTTACATTTGTTAAATTAAAAAGCTTAACCTTATTACTAATACAGTTGTGGTTAAGTAATTCACTTTTATTATGTACAGATGTTTAATCAGATGCTAGAATGCGATCTAACCAGGCAACCATCCAGACATTTGGAGGAACCCATGCAGGGACAGGGAGAACCCAAACTGCTTCACCTGGGGATCAAGCCCAGAACTGTCTTGCTATGAGGCAACTGCTCTATGTTTGTTCTTAAATAATTTGTCATTTTTACTGACTTATTAGTGCAAATTTCGAGGTGGAGCACTCATACTGGAGCTGCTGGGACTTTGTGTATGTACATTTTGAAACATTTCTGAATTATGTCTCAGTCAAAGGCAAGGCTATCAAGAATCAGCTTGTCTGGAAATGCCTTCCAACCAGACTTTTTCCTAAATTCATCTCGATGCTGCCTCAGGCCCTCTAATTTAGAACAACAAAACGTTGGATGTGCTTTGATGAAATAATGTGGTAAGAATGTGCTCTGCCCAAACCTAGCCAAGTACACCTTCTCTTTAAGTCAAGTGAACTGCTTTGTTGAAACTGCATGATGAGCATTACATAATGGAAACAGTTAAGCAGTTAAGTCAGAATTCCCCGTTTTTAAAATGAAGATGGATCTTAACTCCCTTAAAACAAATCAGCTGTGAGAGTGAACCTATGCCTGCTCGAGAAATACGCTAGTGCTTTCCAGTGGGCCTCATCTGTGGCATAAACCTGTCTAGTCAAGCTCACTTACTCAATTTCTTAACTGCTAATCCAGTCAGGGTCGTATGGAAGTGTTTGAGCCAATCCTAGCTTTTTAATGGGCACCTAGTTACACCCTGAACAGGGTGGCAGTACATCGCAGGGCAGACACACATACACACACCCATCGACCTACAGGGCAATTCAGTGTCTCAAACACTGACTGCAAGCCTGTCGGAGGAAAGCGGAGCTCCCAGAGGAAACCAACACTGGGAGAACATGCAAACTATTAACATAAATAATTGTATGATAATTGCTGTTTATGAAGTGCAATTCAAATTGTTTCCAGTTACCAGTTATATTTAATTTGAAAGCGAAGCTGAGGCAGCAGATAATAATTGACAAAGTGGTTTGTGACCTATTATTGGCACAATACCTCATGACACTGGAAAAAGATTGTTTGGAATTTTTGCTAATTCTTTTTTTAAAATAACATATACATAAGTATTTACAGTGTTTGCTCAATACTTTGTTGAAACACCATTGGCAGCTATTAAAACCTGTCTGAAACTATAAAGAACAGTATGTTTCTTTCTATATAACTTGCCATTTTTAGTTAATAAGTTCATTTATGTCAATGTAGTAGTCAAATTTTTAGAAAACATTTAATGAAAATAAAAATTAAATTTGATCATTACTAAAAATTACTGACTAACATGAATCCCGTGAAAGTCTACAAAGCCTTTAGACTTTGAAACTCTGAGTTTCAGGGCATTTCTTTTCTTTTTCTAAATATATTTTGTGTATGACATTTAATAGCATTGTCTGACTGTCCTGAAAAATCCCCATCCATCACCAAACAGTTTGACTGTTCATAAATCACCGAACAACTTGTTTATACATGAGTATAGCAACAAAGGCATGAAGGAACTGTCAAGGTGAGTCAAGATTCATTGCGTAACTCTGCAGGACAGAACACATGAGAGCAATATGCTTAATCTGAGAAACATGCCTGTCTATAGTTAAAAAGAAAACATGTCCACAACATACATATTAGACTAAAATTCATGTACTGTCAGAGGTGTAGGGTTTTTTCTTTGCACATTTAAAGTAGATTTTGTACTAAGATTCCTTTAACATTTTAACAACAGAGTAAAAACAAAAGCAAAATAGAAATGCATCTGGGAAGTGAAAAAAGTAATCTAACACAAAGCAACATTACTTTTACTTGAGTACAATATTTAATTACTTTCCACATCTGTGCACGAATGATCTTTGCAGATTGTCATATATTTCCCAAGGTCACAAGGCTTTCTCTGATGAGAATTTTAATAAACTTTATAAATCAAGTGTTGGTTGTCCAGAGCTTAACCAGCATCAGGTTTAAGAAATGACATCTTAATTTGGCTGTATGTTAATGGTACAGATTAAGTTTATTAGGTCATACGATTGTTCTTATAAATGTTCTAGGGATGATGTATGGTTCAATGAAAATTCCACTTGCAGTTTATTAAAGCAGTTGCAGGGATGATTTAAAGTGTTTGATATGGCTTTGTAGAAGGACTGTTTCATGAGTTCATCCCTTCACTCCTATTTTTCGAACTCATCTTTCTCACAGTGCTATTACACAAAGTAAAATTTGTCCTCTACAAAAACATGCTAGTGTTAAGCTGTAATTAGTTTTTATGTTTAATGTGAATAAAGGTGTTTGAGTGTATTTAGTAGCAAGTTATGGGTCGTCATTGAAGTTTAAACGTTAGATGTTATTTAAAGTGTTAACACTTGTGACACCTTTGCTCCATTGTTTTGAATGGCATGATGCTAATGCTAATGAAACACTATTTCTAATCACTGTCTAGATAGTAAGTTTAAATACCTGGATTTATAAGGCGGTAATAGAATGCTCACTAGCTAGAAAACTGCCTAAGTAGACAGTAAGGGAATGAGGCCGCTCCCTACGTTTTCAAACACGACCATCATGCACACAGTCCTGCTACTATTGTTTAGACAACCTCAGCTCTCACTTGCATTTCATATCTCGACATTCCACCCAGAATACCACAGGAGCCACATGCCAGGCATTTCCATGTCAGCTTTCTCCACCCTTCCCATCTAACCCACATTAATATTGCCTGGAACTGGGGGATCTCCAGAGATTGGTGCAAAATGTTTTTGGTTTGTTGTTAGGGTGGTATAATCACATGCTACTGAAACAGTAGTCACTGAAACAGTATTCCAACACTTTTTTTACACATTTGTGTGTTAAGATGTAAATATCTTAAGATGTAAATACTTGCCATTTTATGGGTTTTGGACACCACAGCCAGATTTGCCAGGTGGAGCAGTCCGGCTGCTTTCAGTGTGGAGCTTCAGTTTCCTTTCTTAGTCCAAAGAAATGAAAATGAGGTGAATTGGAGGTACAAAATTGTCCATATCTCTGTTTGATAGACTTGACTTGAACTGATTCATCTTGTGTAACCAGTAGTTAGCTGTCCTGTCATGAATGTGTGAAAAACATGACGTTAAATAAACGTATGCTCTTTATCCAACAGCTTTATGACACTGAATATCTACTGGCACCTGTGATATCCATTTCAGATGTTTAGTCTATATATACTAAGAGGTGTTTGACAGGACTGTGCATGAGATGGCATCACAATCTGACAAATCTGGATGAAGATTGCCATGTCAAGATGTACCATGCTGATAGCATTCATTTAGGGTAGGGGAGTTCAACAGAATTTTACAGAAAGGTCACATTAAATGTGAAAAGCTCTTAAATAATTATTGATGGTTTGTTTTTTTTACAATGTGTAACAAAGAATTGTTATATTCCCTTCTAAGTACTTGTGTTGTGTCGGATTCACAATGGATAGCCTATGGACTTCAGAAGTGGATAATAATGTACTTATTCAGAGGTTGTAATATGAATCAGCCGTGGAGAAAAAGGTGTTTGGCAGGCTTGTGAAGCAATGGAGATTCACAGAACAGTAAGAGGAATCTCAAACTGAGAATGGGAAGACAGTCTGATTCTGGCAGGTAACATAGGTGAGGGATTAAGTTTTAGAAAAAACGAAGAGACCTTGTTGGTTTAGAAATGATCAGATGTCTTTAGCCTTATTTCTCTTGCCAACTCCAAAAAGATTAAGATGTCCTTTCATACCTAGACAAAAGAGTAATAGAAATGCACAATGCACATTGTTCAGCAGGCACATGCACAGACACTATTGATATTGTATAAAAATGTATAAATCTATAAATCATATGTCCAGCTATGACTTTATATTATGTATATTATTTTATATTTAGGTTTAGATGTAATACAACATGCCACAGTCATACTTAACTGTATTTTTAAATATAAGAATTATGTCCACTGTGTCTGGAGAAGGGAGCATACAATTTATCATCAACCAAAAAAGGCAAAGCTTAGACCTAATATTTCCTTTATTTAGTTGACATTCATTAAATGAGGCTTAAGGTTAATTTTAAGAGCATATAACAAAAGAAAAAGGTTTTAGAAAAAGCTGTGAGATGGCAAATTGGACTGACGAGCAGCCTGCACCTTTACTGTCAATGAAAGAGCGCCGGGTGAACTAATGTTTTACGCTAAATGTTGGAGGGCCCAAACGAATAATTACATGCCCTTTAAATTGTTAAGGGTCATTTTTTAAAATATTGATGAATGATGAAAACATTTGGTCTCCAGCAGAAAGGGAACTTATCTAATCCAGGGCACAGGGGCAGGTGCTCGAGTGCTCAATAATCAAAAGCTGATGTTTTAGCCAAACTCATTTTTAAAATGTATCAAGTAATTGTATGCTTTGTTTTAATAATTTGAGGAGGAGCTTTTTCTGTTTTGGCATAATAGATGTGTGGTTGTTGGTATTTTAGATTTTAGATCTTTCTGAGAATGGGGATTTGCTATAAACATGGTGGCCTTAAAGACCGTCAATGATCGTCAGCAAATCACATCAACCAAGACTGTACGCATCATGCTTTGTCTGCTGGAACGTGCAGCACAGTTAAAAGCATATATTTAATTCATATCCCTTATATTCTTACTAGATGACTTTATGCAGTGGTTAAAATGGGTGTGAGTGAAACACCTGAATTCAATCTTCTGTAACGGTGTCCACAGACTTTAAAGTGCCCAGCTGCTTTACTGCACATGTTCTTCAAAACCAGAACATGGACCTTATTGATCAGATTTGCCTACACATTTGGAGTTTCAGCCAGAGCCCGCTTTCATCTACGGACGCTGTTCACATGTCGCCACTGGACCGTGTCGCCCTGCGGACCCTCTGCTGCTATTGCTTTTATGATGAAAATGCACATGCACCAGCCGGGCTCGATCAAAAGGAAAGTGATCTCTGGTTCTCCGCTGGTCTTCATTAACGAGCCCTGGAAATGGCCGCTGGATTTATTGGTCACTTTATAGAAAAAAGTCGGGCTGCCGTAGCATCTGTGGGCCCTTCAGCAACATGAGGAAAATGCCCTGAGTTATAGCACAGGGCTTTTAACAGCTATCGAATTGCAAAAAAAAGGCATGTGAAGCAATAATCACTTTTGGCTTTTTCAGGGCAGACGGATCTTATATCTTACTGCGTCTCTGTTTCTGAGATTCCCAGGACTGCACTGTGGTATTTGGAACTGTGACATTAAGGTCAATTGGATATTTGAGTATTGGATATTGATAGCTTTGTACTTACTTATTTTATTAAGTTATAATTTGTACTATTTTATTAGTGTAATGGATAATAAATTTGCACTATTGATTTATTTTTGGGAACCACTTAATTCTGATTGGGGTTGTAAATGTTCCAAAATCAACACCCATCCAAAATGCATACTCCACACAGTGAATTGGACGATCACAAACGCACTTGGAGCTGGGGCAAATTATAGCACTCATGTCATTTTCTGCTATTTTTAAGGATATGACCAAGTAGAAAATGCCTGCACATGTGATTGATATTTCTGTGTTAGAGTAAGTGTCAGGATATTCTATTTCGATGCTCATTT
>JAYDZF010000009.1:16801203-16812601 GCA_034509105.1 Microcambeva barbata
ATTAAGACTCAAGGCCTAATCAAGCAATTAAGGGTTGATTTAGGTCAGATTCCATGAGCATAAACAAGCAGTTGGCTTCAACAAGAAGGTGAAAGCACTCACCCGAATTAGGATAAACACACACATCATTGATGTTGGTTGAGGGCTCAATGGAGGAAAACACTTTACCCTGAAACAAGAAACGAAAGTTACCACGGTTTGTTTTGAACATGTCTCCTGTCAGCATGTAGCTGATGTGGGTATTGAGAATATGCTTACATCGTTTTTGTTCCACATCTTGATTATCCTCGAGTCCGCCGACATCACAAGCTCTAGCTGCTCATGGAAATGGAGGGAATGAATAGGAAGGCCATAATAATGGTCTTTCACCAGTAGGGGGCGAGACGAACGCAAGTCATAGAGCAAAACCTGCCAATATGAACACAACAATTGTTTAAGTATGGTAGCTAGATCATTTCAGGACATTATTGAAGACAACATGCTATTCCCTTAGCTGCGCCCATATTAGGGGGGTCCTAACTTATCATTCTAGTCAGTATACTCACATTTATACTGAAAAAAGACATGTTTTTATCAGGCTTGGAAAGCAGACCAAGAACATACACCAAACAGCAGCTTGCTCAATACCAGACTGATAGAACTGCTGACAGTTGATCTCTGAATCTTAGCAACATTGATGCATCCTAGTGCAAATGATGCTTATGCTAATTTGGTGGGGGGGTTTCCAACTGAATTGTGCCTACATGTTTTGTAAGACATGTTCCAATAGCTATTACATCCCAATACATTATAAATGTTAGACATATTTTCCCATGTGAAAATGTAATTGTATCATATCATCAGACTTTTGAATACTAGTAATGCGATGTAACAAAGGTAAATTAAATAGTCGTGAATGCAAATATTGACAGGTGTCAAATTGTTCTAGGTTGGTCTTAAAACAGTGATGTTGAAGCATTTGCTATTAAGGAATCTGTGAGATCTTCAAGTTAGGATTCATTGTTCAGTTGGAGCATTTGGAATTGAAACTTCCTTCCATTAAGTGACATGCATACGTGTACATTTGGTCAAAATGATTATTATATATTGTTTTAATAATCACATGAATGCTGTATTTGGAAAAGGAATGTGACCTGCATTCGCCAACGTAAAAGCTGAATTTGAATCCTAATCACCCTGTATAGTTTACAAGAGAATATTATTGAGTGGTACAGAGTATTACAGACTTGACATGAACGTGACGTGCTTGTAACAGACCTGTCCTGTAGTTGTACCCACTGCCATACCCAAAGAGCCGTTAAACTTGAGAGCACTGACAGACGGCAAACTGTCCACTCTGGAAAGTAAAAGTAACACACACAATGGAGGGTTGACAGTTTGGTTACTGTGTTAAACGTGCCTTTAGCTATCTGGACATGAAAGCAAGCAAATAATAACCAAAGGGCCACACGTTCTGTGTCATGACTGATTTCAAGATCATAATGTACAGGTACAGAATTGTGTTGTGCCAGACTGAGTGCACCGTCACATCAATCATATGGTCTTAAACAATCTAAAAATATACAAATTTTATTTAACAAATTGGCTGAAGTGATGTGCCAATCAAAAACAAGTAAATAAAAGAAAAGATTATGCAACACACACCCATTCCAACATTTTTAAATATTGTGCAAATACACATTCCTATACTTTCCTAAAATTACCCTAATTTTCTATTACCTTTTCCTCACATATAATATAAAAGATAAAATATAAAAGAATAAAAACAATGTTCTATGTGAGAGACATTCTTAAATCAACATCATGCAAATGTTATTGCATAAGAACGTGGTACGGGTAGATGGAGCTTACTCAGATTCCTCAGTGATGCTGCTGAGTGCGCAGTCCAACAACGATACTCGATTTCGTACACGTGGGTCCCAGCATTCCACTTTCCCCTACACAGAGAAATACAAGCACAATTAAAGTCTATTACCTGTGTTCATACAGTATAACCTTTCACTCAAAGCTCCAACATACAATTAGAGGAACAATGACTGAGAAATTAAGAAGCGTGAAGAATGGAAGATGGAATGTCATAATGAAACTTTATCTACACTGGATATCAGCAGGAGTAAGAACTGAATTATAATAACTAAATATGCATTTCCTGAAATAACTAGAAGAGTGCTTGGAAATGTGTGCACTGTTGGGGCCAAGATTATATATAGCTGAGCAAGTTTAGGGTCAATGCCCTGCCTGGGATGAAGATTCAAGACAGTGAACACAAATTGATTAACTGATAATTTTTTTTAAATAAAGATAAGTAAAGAAGACATTTAGACGTTGTTTGCATGGGTAAACTTCCAACATTTATTTAAATATATGATAATAAATTATGAAAATATATCAGATTGTCCCTTTTCTCTGAGCGTTGTCTCTGTTAGGTGTGTCAGAGAGAGCCATTCTGAAGACTCTCGCTCCTCTTTCCACACTCAGAGCAAATGCTTTTAACTTGTCCCTTGTGTGGATTGAAATACCTGATTAAAATACCTGATTTAGGACAGGTTAAGCAGACATGAAAATTTAGGAACATCAATTCTCATAGCTATGAATTAGCATGGCTGTCGGTGGAGCATTTTGGAGTGCTTGATGCCAAACATCCTCATAACTCAACACATAAATGGTCAAGCACTGAGATCTGTTTGAAGGGTAAGTATTTCTACCAATGGAATTTTAAATGTTTTTTTTCTATAGGGAAATATAAGTGTTTCAGACAAGATTGGAGATGACATCATCCACTGACGGGCCCTGGGGGCCCTGTATCCGAGCCTTTCAAGTTTCATGGATGTGGCTTAAAAAAAACCCACGTTATGGCAGTTCAATAAACGTTCCCCATTCATTCCTATGGGAATTTTTTAAATTTTAGTCTCACCAACACCAAGCATACATAGCACAGGTTACGTCATGGTGTTTGTATTTATCGCAGAAATGTGCTTAAGAAGAAGAGGAATACATTAGAGTGCTTTGTTAAGCCACTCTAATTATATGAGATAAGGTGGGTCAATTACCTCTAATGTTCCAGCAGCAAATAAATGATGCACAGGATTGATATCACATACATTGATCTCTCTGTAAAGAAGCATAAGTACATAAATACATCACACAGCACAGATGCAAAATAAATAAACTTTGGAAAAACAAGTTTTTATTGCAAGTAAAAAGATTTATCTGAAGTTTTGTACGTACAGTACTGTAACCATTCACGGTGTAAAGTGCCATCTGGTGGCTAAATACTTACACAGCATCTGTCTGAAGCGAGTTGAGAAATCTGCCTTGCTCAAGATTTAGACGGTAAATCTCAGAACTAAAACACAAGAGTTTTTTTTTATTTGTGATTGAATGTATTGTGGTGCCTCCCTACTGGTAAAGAATAAAAGAGTTTCATTTTACTCGGTAATGAATTACATGAGACCTACCCCTAGTCACATAACGCAAATATAACAATTTTAGAATATGTAATTTAGAACATTATATGTCAGTACATTATTTTGTGATTTTGAGTACATCCAAGTCCAATGCAAACATCCACAATACTGTATGGTTTGGCAGAGAAAATTTAAATTATTAAATTATTCTGACTATTAGCAGAAACTGTTAGTTCTTATTAGGTCTGTTATTACCTGGCGCCGACGAAGTACAAATCACATGATGGGTAATGGTAGGAAAAATCTCTACCAAACTTTGGGATGCGGGTCTTGTAGTAATGCCCGTGTTGAGAATGAAACTCCACGTAACGATCGATATGCAGAAAAACCAGCTACACACAAATACAAAAAACTTTTTTTAATTAAACACATTTTTTAACTTCAAAAACAATAATTATTAACACTGTTCATTTGATCGTTATGTTTTGTATTTTTTTCAAAGGTTAAACATTTACCTTGGAGTAATCCTCTGACAGGATGTCAAAGGTCACCACTGAAAAAAAGTACATTTTAATTTTTACTATACAAGTCGGGGGAAGGCAGTGAATGATTCAAAAAGCTGACAGCATCTCTTATATGTTAAAAGCTTGAATCAACTTTTAGTTTTATGAACACACATTGCTAGCAGGTGTATAAATTAATTTCACAAAAGCCCTTCTGGTTAAAACACGCCCTTTTTTAATTGTTTAAATGTTAAACTTAGAGCCCTGAAAACCGCCCTGATCTTGAACTTAAACCCTTTAGGACGAATTGGACAGTGAGGACAGTGTTTTCATAATTTTTATTTGGAGGATAGAGATTGTTTGTGGTCAACTGTATATCATAATACACTCAACATATTTGGCAGGTGCCACAATCAGTTTATATGATAAAATATAATTCTGGAAGTGAACATCTTAGTGCTACTGATACTAGTATGGCTATAAGATATTAGATTAATGTCTGCAAGCTCTGTGAAGTGGTCTATCTGTTCAGACAGATACTCAAATCCAGTCTACAATTTAATGGTGCATACATATACAACAATAAAAATGAAATTAACCCAGTGATCAAGTCAATCACATGAAAAAATTGAGAAATTCACAACTTTCATCTCCTTGATTAATTCCTAGTGTTCTGTCCGACATGGCATTAAGTAAGATTGTGGTTTCAGACTTTTAAAATATTCAATGCAGTACCACTCATCCACCGTGTTAGGTTGTGGTTTTTGAGAGGAGTCTTAGTCATTGCCATAGCATTGTATATCATCCAACACCTTTACAGAGACAAAGATCCTCCTTAGTAAGAAGAGCTGTTCGGCATTTATGTTCTCTCTCGCTCTCTCTCTCTCTCGCTCTCTAAACCAGAATTATCTTAAACAAACGATGCTTGCACAAGTACTGAGTCCAAAGCATAAAAACTGAGGCCTATTATATGCATTTAAATTACTTAGAATGCATCTGAAATGTATTCACTTAATACAATTAGTGATGTATTACAGCCAAATTACATGCATTTAAAAGTAAGGGTGAATTAAAACATCCAAAGAACAGAGAATATTTAGAAAGGTGAAAGAAAATTATATTTTCTTCTAGTGTATAAAAGTAGACTTACCATCAGAGTCCAGACACCTTTCAAATTTCAGAGACAGCTGATATGTGTCGTAGCATCGGATTCTTGGTTTGTATGTCCCTGCAACCACATTAAAACATTAATGCATCCCAGGAACGTATCACTGAATCCAGTGATTCTGAATGATTCAAATGGAAACCAACCTGCAGCTAAAATATACTGTCCATCACGTGAGACTTTAATGGAGGTGCACACTGTGGGCATCTCAAAGTCCTGAATAAGTTCAATCCTTTTTTGAACGTCTGTGAAGCAAAGGTGAAGAGGGTTATAAAACGGAGATCATTTAGATCTCTCAAGATCAGAATCTAACATCTGGAACTGGAAAAAATATGTTTATTTTTAAAATCTACTATATGGTTCAACTGTGAACATCTGCTCTTGTCACTGCATCAAGCAATGAGCGAATCACATACACTTACCAACATCTCTTTTCTGTAACGTTCTTTTCTTTCTGTCCGACAACCACTGTGTAAGAAAAATGCGGATGAAGTATGTTCAGGGTCTTTAATAATTACATTTTATAGAAATATTAACAGACAAGCCGAACGGAGCAAATCAAAATTTCAGAAGTCACATTTAGACTATTTGTCTAAATTATACCGTACTGCATTTATAATAGTACGAAAAGAAAACTATCTTAAGAAATTCAGGTTTAATTGAATTCATTGAAGTATTTTATAGCATTAGAAGTACAGATCAGAGTCTTGTGACTACTGAAATTTAGATTTGATTCTTTCGGCTTGAAGGTTCAGGTTAAATAGCACATGATTGACTTACCTCGGGAAGTGACTTGCCATGGCTCAGATTGTAAATCTTTACATTATTTACACTAGAAACCTGCATTTTAAAGTGTGTGGTTGGTAAATATAAACATAGTAAAATATATTAAAAGTAAATAAACCACGTTTATGGTCCCACGTTGAACCACAACAAGAATTGCTGTGTTCACCGATAGCACTCCGAAAAGAAACAAACACTCAGAAAGTTAGTTCCTAGGCGGACTTACTGTCAGGGCTTCTAAAATAATTCTTCTTTAGGCTGCTTCCGTTAGGGGTCGCTGCAGCGGATAAACTTGGACCGTTTTAACGCTCGGGACTACAACACACTGCTTTATAAACCCAAATGTCTTGGAACTTATGGACAATGTAGTGTCTCCAATTAACCTGGTGCCAGGTTTCTGGACTGTGGTAGGAAACCAGAGGAACCCCATGTAAGTCACCTTGTCGAATCAGATAAAAAGAGCCTAGAGCAAAAGACTACCATCAAGGTGGGGTGGCACAGTGGCTAAGGATTCCTCCCACAGTCTAAAAACATGCAGCCATGTAAATTAGAGAGAATTGTCCTAATATACCTAGTCACTAAAATGCCTAAGCCAGTGTGTTGAAGTGCCGGTCCCAAGTCTGAAAAAATAATAACATACAATAGAATACAATCCGCTTTGGCGACCCTTACCAGGAGTAGTTAAAATATGATTTTTGAGTAGATGGGCCAACTTTTAACATCTAAACAAATCCTCTTAAGCCCTGTGTCTATAATGGGCCCTTAGACTGAGCACCATTTACACAAATAAATATAACACTCCTTTATATTTATAACATATGACCATGTCATGTTTACCACCCAGAATATGAATTGTTGGCAAAACCTCAACACTTTGTTGGTATATATACAAAAAATATTTTTAATATTTTGTGTTTGTATTTCTAACTGAAATGACCTTTGTAAATACAGTGATGTCATAGTGCTTCCAGGATCACTCACTTGAGAGAAATCTCTGGGGCACGGATGTGTGAAGTGTGATCTACCTGAGCTCACTCCATCATAGACACTCTCCACAGAACAGACACCACTATGGACTGCTGCAGTGTGTGGTAGGAAACTCATTATCTATCCAAACTTGACAAGAGCATATTGTCTATTCTGTTTGTGTAATAGACCCTTGTGTAAATTTAGTATAATTTATGTGCCTTGATTATTTATCATGGAAAAATTATTTTCTCTTAGGAATTTCCCATTTTATTGAATTGTAAATTGTCAGTAGTCCTAAATATATAAATACTTTTGTTTTATTAACAACAATACTTTTTAATTTCCTTTTTAAACATAGATAATTGGGTGGAAATGTACACAAATGTTTTGAAAACATAGGTTCAAACCTTATCTGTCAGTGAATAGCTTGACATGTATTTAGTGAATAGCTAGGCAAGTTTTCTCTGGTTTCTTTTTACCTTTAAAATGCAAAGTAAAGTTGGATTTTGTTATAAAAAGCATTTTTTCAAAATGCTTTTGTAAAGCTTAAATTTATTAGGAAGACATAGTGAATGGCATTTTAATTCTTTTTACAGTATATGAAGTGAAGTGAGCCCAGACTCAAACAGTGGGCATGGCAGAGTTCTGGCTGATCTCAGTTCCTCTAGACAAAACTAGTTTACAATCTTTAGAAAAGCTCAAACACGCTGCAGTGAAAGCCAATCTGGGTACCTGCTTCAGATTTCACATCCCTGAACTCAAGGTATGATATACTTTTTAAACAACACAGATAACAAATGAATTTAAGTCACTCAAAGACTAGCAGCCTTAAGCAGACTTAAGCAGCCAAAGAAGATGATCATTTAGGGTCATCAGAGCAGCGTTGTCCCTGAGGTCATGTGTGTTGTGTTTCCACCACTACCTGACCAGCCTGGTTCTCTCAAGTTTCTGTCACTAACAATCAGAGTGTCATTTACATGCATAAATTGTAATACCTGATGAAGTAAGGAACATTTTTGAATTTTTATGAAATGTATAAAGGTTCAGTTGAGGTCAATATGTTATGCTGAGATTTTCATAATTTCTGCAACAATTGTTTTTTTTTCTATAAAATATAAAATGCCAGTTTAATATACATACAATTTCAGCAAAGGTGCTTATAAGTGACTAACAATTGTGACAGTATACAATCTAGACAGTTGAAGGGTCTTGAGCTTGCTCAAGGGCTCAAAAAATGGCAAACTAGCGATGGTGGTGTGTGATCAGCTTACAGCAAGGTTGATCTTTAGAAAGGTGGCCAGGCATACTACAGTAAATCCACATCCAGCAAAATGTTCCACATCCATATTCTTTTTATTATTAAAATAAATGAGTTCCATATGAATAGTTTCTTAAGAACATCCTGTCATTGTTCATCTAATCAAACCCATCTGTCTTGTGGGTGGTGATCCCGTTTCTATTTACATTAAAGTACTTTAGATTTGGTGTGACAGTGTATTATATATGATGGTACCTGTCTCACCAGGTAGGTACACTGGATGTGCTTCTTGGTGTGTCTGATGATCTTGCCCGATTGGACTCATATGCAGAAGGGTGAGCAAGTTATTCTAGTTATGCCATAATTTAGATGTTTGGAATACAGTGTGTTATGGATTTAGCATTTTTCCCAACTAATTTTAAATTTATATTATGAAAATTAATTAATTAATTGTTGGGCTGATATCAATAATATATCAATATATAGAATTATATATATGTATTATATCCAGTATGTAACAGCACAGAGCTAATGTATCGGCTATTTCCTGTAACACATATCTGTCCACCTTCTGTTGTGTGAGAAATTTCACCAGCAACTGTATCAATCATCACTAACGCAGATATCCAATCCATCGGGCTCTTGTTTCAGGTGTTGCTTCTCAACGTTCCTTCTGTTGTGAAAACCGAGCTCCGTATTTTCCTTCTTCTCTCAGTTTCACAACCACAGAGCTCTTTGCTTGCCTTGAAAGTTTCTACCTCAGTCAGAGCACTATACATGAGTAAAGAGTTATTCATGTTGATATTCTAAATTTCGCTGCATCCCATGTGCCACATGTGATGCGAATGACAATAAAGTCTCCTTGAATTTATGTCAATGCAGCAGTTGTCAAAAGTGATATCATATCGGTCATGGGAATCTTGGGATTCCACAACTGTATTGTACATGCAACTGTTTTTTTCACAATTACATCTTTTTTTTCCTTTATATTGACAGTGTCATTCATAAGACCCGTCACTGTATGGCAGAGGTGATGGAACATTCCAGTGACAAGCTTTTGGAAAATGCTCTAGCCAGTGGAGGTACATTTGTGTAGGTCACAATAAATGTTAGATCATCAGAGATGAGCCACTTTCATGTTTTTAAACTTTTGGACTGACATGGTACTTGAAATAAATAAGTATTAAGTACTTATATGAAATAGGTAAAGTAATTTTATATTAAATATATGAAAATAAAGTCCTAAAGATAGGCACAGCAAAACTGTACTTCTTATCTGAAATACTCTTTTTATACTTTCACCAGAACTAAAGTCCCATCACAAGATCCCACAGTCACCCATGAAAGCATATTTTCAAGCCTTACGGGGTATGCCGGAATGTGGTTTCTTTTTTGCTCATACAGATGTGGTATTCATTTGGTACAATTAACAATCATTGTGTGTTTCATTGTGATGCTCTACATTTCCAGAGTTTGTATTGTGCAGACATCGTTTCATTTTTGATTGTTTGATATTTCAGTGGACCTGACTACATATGTGTCGATGTTTCAATGGGACAGAGCTAAGTACTCGACTGCTCTGCCACTCAAAACACTGACTGAGATCATAACCAAGGTATAAATCTCAAACCACCTTCATGTGATAATCAACTCATACTAATCTGCCACATTGCACATTCAAGGAGGGGGCAAGAATGGGCTATAATAAAAAATAATGTAAACTAATTTTAGGTGACTTTAATATTTATGGGTGCATACCTGTGTTGGTGGTTGCATGTGTGGGTGTCAGCAAGTTACCCAGGTAGAGACGGAGCTAAAGTCTCGAAGTGCTGCTTTCAGCAACCTAAAAGCATGTCTGCAAAGTATCGAGCGAAAAACAGAGTGAGTTCTGAAATTATACATCATGATAGTAAATTATTTGTATAATCCAGACAATCAGCTCACCAATATTTGTCAATGGTATCCATTGTTATGACCTCCAGGGGGAGCCTTCATACACGATTATTGAGTGGCATTGTAAAGAAAGAGGACTTGGTCTTGAACTCTGAGTATCTCACCACCTTACTGGTTGTGGTGCCTAGGTTAGTGTGGCTTAGTTGGGTCATATTGGACCATCCAGTAACACAACGAACAGAGCATATTTAATGGTGTCTATTTATCCTTGTAGGGCAAGGGAAAGGAAGTGGGAGGACACTTATGAGTCCATGTCAGAGTTTGTAGTTCCTCGCTCCAGCAGGTCAGTTCCTGTTTTTACTTATCAAATTAATCTATTAGGCATGATAGAAAGTTCAGCTCCTTAGCTTTAGGTCGACAGGTTATGTTCACATTAGTTTAAAGTTACTAACGGAAAGCAGGTGTCTCACCTCAGTCTGGACACCAGTATCCATCTCAGTGGCTTTAATTAGCCCATTTTGCTTCATGCTTATTCAGTAGTCTGCCTTTTGGGATCTGTCTTCCACAGTATAGAACATACTGGTTTTCAGTTCAAGCCCCACCACAGCCAGGTTACCAATTTTGGACTCTAAGCAAAGCCCTTAACCATCAAAAGCTCTGCAATTGTAAGCTAAAGGTACATGCTAAATGCTAAAAAAAAATGTGAATGTAATCACTTAAGCGGTTTTATTAGATATTGTATGGATAAAAGTCATTATGATTTTAACTTTTAAATAAAAAATAATTAAAAATTAATTTTGAGTAATTAAAAAAACATGACTTAGTGACTTATATGGAAAAACCGAGAACAGTAAGGAGCTAGTATCAAAAAGGATACTTTTTACAGCACTTCTTAAATAACAGTAACACATATGCATGGCATTTGAACCCCCTCTTTTCAACTTTGCTGTAGGAAGTTACTAGAGGAGGACGAGGCTGGGATATTTACCGTGACGCTGTTTAAGAAAGTTGTCCCAAAATTTAAAGAAAATGCCAAATTTCACTGGTGAGTTAACACACACAAGCACACAAACATTCTTCATCAGAATGAATTGTTAAAACATGTATGGTCTCAAAAAGTTTCACAGTGCGAGACTTTAACTTGGAGGAGGCAGAACAGCAAAATCAAGAGATAAGGCGTCTTAACACGGACAAAAAAGAACAGTGTGTGAGTCCCATTTGAAGATAAATTCATTAAATCAATGATTAAGTAATTAATCAATGTAATAAATAAAAAGTAAAGTGAGAATTGTTTGTGTCAGCAGGGAACCTTTGTGCATTGGCTAAAAGTGAACTTTAGTGAAGTATTCACGGCTTGGATCCACATAAAAGTCCTCAGGGTGTTTGTAGAGTCTGTTATCAGGTAGTATATTGTTTATAA
>JAYDZF010000009.1:17009292-17019340 GCA_034509105.1 Microcambeva barbata
GGGTCAGAGCAGAGCTTGGTACAGTGTTAGTAGATTATATTGGAAAGAAACAACCATAAAACAAAACCAGTTTAATAGAAGAAGCATCATGAAATCTATAAGGTACGTCAAAGTGTTAAAAAAACATTCAGAAATACATTTTCAGTACACTATTGTAATAGAATTATATTGCACTGACAGTGACTGAGACAAGTCTGAAGGAATCAATTTGCTCTTTTGATTAAAAAAAATAACTTACTCACTCACTGATGTGAACCAGTAGGTGGAGAAACAGAGACATGAACTGCATCTAACTAAGGGTGAGAACATGATCAAAATGGTTTAGGGTTCTTCATTAAAAAACATGCCACAATGTTAACAACCACCCTTTTTGTCCCTCTATTAAAGGATACCACACCCAAAAAGCAAAAGATACAGGACAAATCACGACAAGCACAACACACAATTTTTTGAAGACACAAAACCAAGCTGTGTTGTACCCAGTCCTCCGAAAGATTTTAGACAATGCAGAGTGTAAAAAAAACTTTATGTATTTTGTGGTTAAGGAACTGGACTGGTAAGAAAATGTATCTGGTTAAAGCATCACCACTACCAGGTGGCTGCTGTTGGGGCATTAAGCAAGGTTCTCTTGACTATAACACTGTAACTACAATGGACTTTACTTTGGGTAAAAGTATCTGCTAAATGATGTAAATAACTACAATTACAATACGACTCCTGTGTCCTGTTCGTGTTTCTGTAACGTTTGTCAGGTAAGCTGTATAAAACAATATAATATTGTTAAATCAAAACAATAATGCCAAACAAATAGATTTCAAATATTGTAACATCCATATGATGACATGATCACATGGCAAAACTTAAAAAGAAATAAAAAAAAAACAGAAGGGGGGGTTTATTAGGAGCTACTGCCATACAGACTCCTCCATTGACAGAGTTGTACAAGTCAGTGACTGAGATGAAATTGATCTTAAGAATTGTCTTTATTGTAAAAGCAGGGTACTGCTTACAAAGCTATAGCCTAATCACAGATGAGCAGTATGCCCTGAATTCCAGTAGCATAAATTTAGGACGGTATATCGATAAGATTCTGCAGCACCTTGTTGCAAATTACCTTTAATCTATAAATGGTAAAATAACTTATATTGGGGTAGATCAATGGGTAGCAATGGTGCCAAAAAGGTGCCTGGGTTCAGTTCCCAAAGAGTAAGTTTTGTCCTTACCCTGATTGAAAATGTGTAGCAAAAACTACATATGGTTGTATGGCTAATAATAATAATAATAATAATAATAAATGTCATACTCAAACAAAAACCAACAGCTGCTAAAATGTGCTCAACCAGGTAGGAAACTGAGAAATATATACCAGGGCATTGTTGACATTTCACTTGTATGTATTCTACCAGAAGCAAGTGATGAATCTTGAGTTTGTGGATACCACTGTAAACTAAAATAGAATTCACATGATGAGTTCAGGAAACTGGTTAATGCACTCTCCGGTCCAGCGATACTCCAACTATTGTATGCTACTGTAAAATAATGGGTTTTTTGACACTTGTTCAGTTAAAATAAAACAAATAGTTAAAATAATAACCCCATTTTATTTCTTTGGATTAGAGCAACAGGGCAAACATGTTTGGACTACAGCTGTGCTGAAGGATATGGTGGGTGCTCTGGGAGGATGATGGAGGACAGTGGTAGCTTCTGTATGTAGGGCAATTCCTCCCTGCACCTGCTGGGCTCACCCGGCTGCCGCAAAACTGCTGACGAGGCACTGCTGCCTCCCCTTTGGCTGCCTTTGTGTCTGCTTCCCGTCTGTTTTGGTATTCAGAATTCGCTTTGAATGCATACAAGTCTTCTCATTGTATTGTGCCTTGGTGAGGCAAAGAGACTCGCGTGCATCAAAAAAGCTGAGAGATCGTCATGTCAAGGTCTCTCATGGCAGAAGTCAAAGGAAACCTAACACCAGTTTGGGCAGCAGCAATATAGGAAAATGGCACAGAGTGACACTGACATCAATTCAACTGTACAGAAAAAGGCAATTGTGAATAACCTCTGCAATCTAGTAGGATGAATGTTGGTATATGGCAAGAAGAGGCAACTTCAGCTCAAATGGCACTCAACCTTACCATTACTCAACCTGTCACCTACAAAGCAACAAATATTTCAAATATTTAACTAATCTGATGACCAAATGATGACAAACCTTAAAAAAGACCAATACCAAAGGGAACAAATGGAGTGTGCCGATGGAGTATTGCCAAGGTATTATGCTTGCGATTTTTCAAGCGTCTTACATTAATAGGCAGAAAATCAAGAGCTATTATAGCTATTATTGAGCATAGATTATCAGAAGGAGCCAAGGAATTCAAAGAGGACATGAACATGTGCTCCATTGACTAAAGCAAAGCTTTAAACACCCTTGTTACAATGAAGAATCTCTACACTGATCACCAAGCTGTTATTATAGAAAAACAGACCGGTTCCAGTCGGCCGAGAAGTTCCACATGGCAAAGTTTGACTCTCAATGACTGTGTTCATGCTGTACACTGCAATGTAATGGGGGAAGCAGAACTTCAGGTACCAATTAAGAAACATTTAGTTTGATGATTAAATAACCCTTTTAGCAGAAACCAAATATATGAAAGTCCTTATTAGTGAAGTTAAATAACAGTTTGAATAGATGAGGCTTAAACTCAGTATAAAGAAAGCAACTGACCTGGCAGAACAAGGGGAAAGAAATGGAATATTGTTTTACAGTTGGGCTCTTTACCAAGACCTGTATGCCTCAATTGCTAAGGTAGAATGTTGTCGTAGTACTGTATGCCACTTTGGATAAAAGCATCTGCTAAATACTTAAAATGTAAGTGTACAGCACAAATAAATAATAAGTAAAATGTATTTATATGGGTTTACATGTTAAAAATGGGAAATTATAGGCATTTTTGGACCAGGTCAATTATTTGCATTTGTTTGTTGTTGTTAATAAACGGAACAGCCACAAATATACTTTTCTCATGAAAATATATAATACTTGTATTATTCTTGCCCTGCGTTTTACAGATCAAGGGAAAATTCCATTTTTTAAATCGGTCATTGAGTTTAAATGTATTGGAGGTGCATCGTCTGTTTTTCCAATGTATTACTGTTTTGTTCAAGCTGACTCAGTGGTGGAGGACAGAACACGAGCCCTTGCTGCCCTTGAGCAAAGTGATAAACTGATTCATTAGCTGCCCTCATGACAGTGCACCTGCTTACACTTTTCTGTCTGGACTCAGTGGGTCACCTAGGTTCACCGTGAGACACAAACCCACACCATACACAGAGGTTCATTACTAAGAAAAACTTGCGCTCTGCCAAATCATGTATTGAAGAGTGGTATTGACGAGCCCCCAAATAACAGTCAATTTGTCTAAATTAATTCACATGTCAAATTTGCTGTTTAGAAAGACACCGCTTCTGTTTCATAAAAATCAGTGTGGTTGTGTTAACTTTAAAAGGGTTCGCCTCCCTTTGTGATAGATTTTTACCAGAGTAGTGACATCATCAGTTTTTGGTTGTGAATGTAACCACTGATGGACCATTCACATCACCTTTTTGAACATTAATATTTAGACCGGTTCAGACTAAATGCACGTAAGTAGAAGCACTATGTATTAATTATTATTTACTTAAAAAGTTCTTTCTGTTCAGCTTCCTTAGATTGGTACGTATTCCATTATTTGTTTAATATGCTCAAATTGAATAGAACAGATTTTACTTCTTGCAGTCTGATATAACACCATGTAACTTAAAAACATGCATTAATAATTTAATAGTTTACAAAAATATGTTTAGTGTATACAGCTTGTTTGACTCCTCGGGAACACATAAGTTTGATCTTGTAGTAAGACTTGGACTCTGATTGAGGTCACTCGGTGAAACGGTGTAGGTGGAAAATGAGTCATTTTAACAAAATGTCAAAGTGCTGCTGTCATGCTTTTCTGAAAGGCAAATGGTAAAAAAAAAACAAAAAAAACCCCAAATCAATATCTTAAAGTAATTCCACATGTTCCCAGGGTGGTAATTCCCATGTTCTGGTGGGAACAACAGAAAGTTCTGATCCGCTGAAAAGAGATGCAATCAACAATAAGTGCGCTTCAATTGTCGTCTGAAATATGTCACCATTTTAAACATTGTGCTCGTCTGAATGGTGATCCAAAGCATTACAGTTTTACCTTGGTTAGTCAAAAGCAGAAAAACTAGATTATTGATCCTGATCTCCATGATGTCTCTAAAGCTTGAATGCATTCTTATTATGCGTGCATACCTGCAAGAGCACAAAGAATTTAACCTTTATTTCAGCTTCACAGCACTTGGCCTGCAAATCGCTAAGCGTACTCACACAGCCAGGTTCTAGTGCTGAACTTATGTTATGATTTTTTCTTTTAGTATTTTTTGAATCATGCGATTAAATGTACAAAATGTTGCAGAGAAATAAGACTTAAAATATTTGAATGCCATTTAAAATAATAATATAAAAAAATAAAATTTTCATTTAATATAAAAAGTCCCAAGTTGATCTAAATTTAAGTATTATAAATATATATTTAGTTTTCATGCTTATAGCCAATGCAAAAACTGGTTTTGAATCAAGTACATAGCTGGTCATTATGCTTTTATTAAAGTTATTAAAATAAATTGAATGAAGTCAGTAATCTTTAGTCATAGATGGTGTGTAAATTAAAAAGCTGGGCTTGTAATGGCGACTTGGTAAAACAGATACAGACTGGTAAAATGACGTAGCCTGACAACCATAAATCTTTAAAGTATTCATTAGATAATTCTACTACACTATGATTTTTCTTGTTTTATTGTGGCAGGGTCATGTAAAACCTAAAGATTCCACTGAAAATATATTTTAAAGGACATGTATTATAACTATGATTTATTCCAAAGCTTTAAAGTTATTGCATGCTTCAGTAAAAATGGTTACATTACACAGTTGGGTAAAAATGGAAAAGAGCAAGATGTAAAAGAAGTTAAAGTTTTTAATGCTTCTTCCATTTTTTTTATTCATGCTCCCACTCACACCAGCCACTTGGTGTACATTTAAACTGACCGATGTCATTTGCTGTTAACAATTATCCATTAGAGAGTGTATTATTCAACCAACATTGTGGTCATGTGATCTGAGATTTTACAGTGAGCTAAAGTGACAAATGTGATTTAAATCAGACACATGTACCCTTACTACAGTGCCTGATAAATAATGGATGTATGTTTCGTCATAATTTTCTAATATTGTGTAGCTTTTCTTAGCTCTAAAGGGAAAATTGTTTTTCCCCCCCATTCACATAAAGTAGCTGTAGCACAAATACCACGGACACCGAAATGACTAGTTTAAAAATCCAGGTGGGACTCTCAAATAAGGATTTCTAACAATTTTCATGACATCCTTATAGCTTGTGCGGTAGTTTTATTTTTCTCTGGAGGATATGAATGGAAGGGAAAGAATACGACCAAGTGTATAATAAAATAATAAATACAAGCTTACATGCATGAGTCCTGATAGAGATGAGCAGATTTCTGAGTTAAATGCTAATGACAGATGTCTGTATGCATGTGGTTGGTTGGAGAAGAGTTGATGGCTGCATGCCATGCTCATGATGTGCTGATAATATGGGCTGCTGGTCAGGTTTTATTTTATTTATTTATTTGTTATCACTATGATGAATAATGTTTACATTTAGAGAGATGAAACATATGTACCTAGAGTAAGCCAGTGAGCATGTGTTAAGAACATACAAAAGAAAAAAAAGAACTAAATTAAGGTCCTCTGAACCCAGGTTGCAATGCAGAGTTCAAACAACTCAATGACAAAATTACTTTACATTTATATTTTGAAAAATTTGTTATTTGTTGTGATTTAACATGTGTTACGTTTTTTTTATTACAAGAAGTTTATAATTTAAATGTATAACCTGTAATTAGCATGTTATTACATGTTAACAAGTATGATACAACAATTTATTTGCTTTTATAAGTAACAAGGTTTTTTTTTTACTCTGTTAAGTAAAAAGTTAATTTGTTAGTAATCATTAACCAGGATAAATCATTTAAGTGTACAGTAAGTGTTTTTAATAATTTGTAACATTTGAGTTAAAATAAAAACTTTTTTCTAAAATGGAGCATAAAATATCTATTTAGGAAATAATTATTTTCCCCCAGATGTAGGTATGTTTTAAAAAAAAGTGCACTGTGCTACATCTTAAACCAGTCCCTTTGTGGTTCAGAAAGCCAAGTATATTATCGTTCTTTTTATCGGTCATATTGTTATAGATCTTTATATTATACTTTTTACATTTTATATGCTTTTAAACTATTCAATTGCCTACCAAAAGTCTCTTATGAATTTCTTATGAATAAATTTGGAAGGACAGGATTATGCCTCATCAGCAGAAGCCAAAACAGGTAAGCCTTTTATGTGTAGGTGAGCCAAACGACTGTGGGGGCTTGTTCTGGCACAAGGTGAGAGAGGATATTAATTAGCCTTCTCTTCACTTTCTGAACTTTCTATTACAACCCTAGCCTAGTCCAGATTGATTTTTAATTGTTCGAGCTGTGTTGAAATATATCATTGTTTTCCTCTGCAGAGTGTGTAAGATTTATTTATTTATTTTTTTTTCTGTTGAACGCGGGAGAAGTTTTAATGGTGTGGATGGGAAGCGTGAACTCAATCACTCATCCGGCCTTTACGCCTAGAACCCGATAAGAATCAATGCCTGAGCAGGAGAGACCCGCTTCCAGCAGAACAGTAAATATTGACACTCCATCATTTGATTTTGAGAATTGAGCCTCGCTTATTTTCATCCCTTCGGTGAGCGCTTTGTTTGAATTCTCAGCTGTTCAAGATCGCGAGATATCTAAATCAAATTAGTTTCCACAGCAAGGTTTATCTGCTCATTAGATAATGATCTTTGCTAATTTCGTCCCACAGTTTGTGTTGTCATCCATTTAAATACTTTTCTGTATCTGTGTACTCAAAGATGCTTTCGGGCATATCTGCTTGTATACTATTTGATGGGCTACCTAAATCTCTTTTGTAAAAGAAATGTGTTGGAGGGGGTTTCCACTATGAATCACATCTGCAAGTTATTATTTAGTGCAGTTAAAAATATTAAAAAAGTGTATATAACTTCTACTTTTATCTGCTCCCATTTTCTGGACTATATACATTATAGTGGCACCCGGAGGAAACACAGACACAAGGGAACATGCAAACTTCAAACAGAAAGGACATGGACCGTGAACCTAGGTCCTTCTTGCTATGAGGTCACAGTGATACCCACTACCCACACCTGTTATAAATAAATGTGACATAAAATACCTAAACTGGTATTGGCCTGCTAATAAATTGGTGGCAAAATAGTTGCCCGATGAAAGTGCTTTGGTGCTTTTTCTAAAAATAAGAACAGTAACAATATAAGCAGTGCAAACTCTGGCAATGAAGTAGCTTAGTTTTAATGAAACATGAAGGTTTTTCACATGATTCAATTAGTAAACTGTTCACTATACATGTCATTATTTTTATAAAATACATTACAAATAAACTTTACATCTTTGCATTTGTTGTAAACTTTTTTTAAATGCTTGTATTTAATATGTGCAAAGTTAAAGGCAATCTTTTTGCCTAACATTTAATAAACACCACATGGAACATCATTTCAATCTATTCCTCAGCAAGACAAAGCTAGGCTCTCTCCATGCACGACGGTATTATTAAGACTCACCACAGTCTCAGAGTGTGTTGAGCTCTACCTAGGAAGCAAATAGGGTTTTTTTTTTCCAGCACTCAGGTCACAGAGGTGGCAGGCTATCCCTTCATAATGTAATCATTGCTTTGTCTGTCTGGCATATCACAAGCAGAAGGTTTTAGGCACGCCTTCAGACTCGATGTATATGCCTGTCATTTTATTCAAAATATCTTTACCCTTATTTATAAAACTAAGGTTGTTAAACATCTTCTAGTTCTTTTCAGGTGGGACAGTCCATTTCTTTAAAAGTCTTTTATTATATTTTCTTGTAGTTTTTCGAGGTCCTTTTTCCCTGTTTTAATTTAATGATCTTTTAATTCCAACTATTTGCAATAAGCCTTTTTAATGTTCTGGATCTCAGGGCGACTTTACTGTTTTTATTTTGCCTCATGAAAAGCAATTTGAATTGCCACATTGTATGAAAAGTTGTACATGGTTCATTCCACAGCCCCCCCAGAATACAGTCAGGTTACTTTGAGACACTTAATTGCACTAAAGGTGTGTGTGTGTGTGTGTGTGCACCATGTCCAGGGTGTTTGTGTACCTTGCACCCATTAAAAAGCTAGGAGAGGCACCGGAACAACAACCCGGGTTGTATAAGCAGTTGTGATTGAGTTAGACATTTGTAATTATAAAGGGGGGCTTTCACTGGTTCATTTTTCAGCCTAGTTCATTTTCTTAAACCAGTTATTTCAATTAGGGTCGGGTAAGGGTGCAGGGTGGGGCACCAGTCCACCACAGGTACCTACAGGACAATTCAGTGTCTCTAATAAACCTGGTAGCATGTCTTTGGACTGTGGGAGGAAACCGGAGTATTAGGAGGAAACCCATGCGGATACAGAAAGAACATGCAAAGTCAGCACAGAAAGGACCAGGACCTTCTCACTGTGATGCAACAGTGCCACCCACTAAGCCACCGTGCCCCCCACCAGCTCATTGTTCCAGTTAAAATCATGCTGGTGAACATTAGAACTACACACTGAATGTTTTTGCTTTTCTATAAGGAAACATGCAAGCACCCACTTTCAAATTTAGTAAGAGTAATGTCGAGGTGAGTGGATCCATATCTTGACGTTTAGGTAAACATGATTGTTGTTGCTCCTTTGGATAAATGGCACACAGACGCCATTGTGGTGCAACATAGACTAGAAGTTTATATTCAGAGTTCCTAATTTGTAACCCTGGATGTTTGGTTAAAAACATGACATTAAAAATCCTCATAACCAGAGAGACATTCATTACAGAAGTCTCATCAATTCACAACTTCCTAAAGAACACATAAATGGACAATTTCCAATCTCAATTCACCTCATGTGCATGTTTTTGGACTGTGGGAGGAAACCGGAGCACCTGGAGGAAACCCTCCCAGACGAGAGAGAAGATGAAAATGTTACTCAGAAAAGACCCGGGTAATTACCCTGGTAATAAATGCATAATAAATAAATCTACACAGTTATATTAATAAATTATTCTTATTCTGCAAGTGTCAAAGCAGAATAATTTTTTGACATCAGTAAAATGAGCCATGCTATAATTAACGGCTAAATAATTCAACTATTAGAAGAGATTTGCAGTCATTTACCATAAGAATCCTCCACAATTGCTGATTACATCATTTTCTGCTTAAATGATTCTTACATAAACACGATTTATATCACTTAAAACTGCAGCATTGTGACTAAAGTCCTACAGATGATTCCAGCATATCCACCATGTCAACAACACCGACACTATAATGAATGAAACTTGAAAAGGAGCATATATCAGTTTTGTCTGCTTAATTTACTCTGCGCTCAAAACAGAAGCAGTGTGGCCTAGATGGTACATTCATGTGTTTGTCATTTTTAGATGAATAAAAAAAACAAGTTCTTGCAAAGAGCACTTTGGGCATTCAGTAGAAAGGTTAAGAGTTCGAATCCCTGCTTTGCTATGCCGCCCTTATTGTAAGACCCTTAACTCTTGACTCCAGGGGTGCCATACAATGTCTGACCCTATACTTTGAACCAAGGTTCCATCCACCAAACTAGCAATGATAAAGAATTTCCTTTTATTTTACATGTGTACTGAATGAGTACAAATGAATAATTGCTGTAGTTTGATGTTTTACTCGTGTTTCACAACTTTCATGCACATACATGAAACTATGGCTTAAAAGGAGGTTCAAACAGATAGATTGATACTTTTTTAATCACTTTGCAGTGAAATTCGTTCTCCGCATTTAACCCAATCCGTGCAGTGAAACACACACATAC
>JAYDZF010000009.1:17028162-17040914 GCA_034509105.1 Microcambeva barbata
ATATACCACATTTATTTATAGTATACAGGTGTCAGAACAAATGAACATGGGGGGCTACTTTACAAATCTAAACACAATATACAACAGATAACTCAATACAAAACACAATCATTTTCAAGTGTAAATTAACCTACAGACTTAATACAGAAAGCTTTAAAATGGTTTATTCACCAACTTCTGCCTCCACTCCAGGATCAGCCACTAATTAGTTACTAAGACAGCTACCACCTCATAATCGATTCGTTGCAGCTGCTCATGGAACAGGACCCCCACGAATTTCAGTGATTTGTAAATTCTATTCATATTTTAATATATTATATACTTACATTAATTATATTTACATTTTCGATAGTAAACATGATTTTATATAAAAGTTGTCGACTTAAACTAAAGTTTTTTTGACATAGTCTTTATGCCGAATGACCTTCCTGGCGTGACCCTCTTATTTATCCAAGCTTTGAACAGGCACAACAATGCAATGCTAGTTAAAACTAGAGAGTTTAGTCCTGGAGTGCTTGCAGACCATCCAGCTTCTCTTTGGATGCAATTTGTTATTGACGCTGTTAAAGAAAAAATAAAAGATAGAGCTCATCTTCACTTCCAACAAACTGTTCAACCCCATTTTAAACTAAGCTAAGTAATCTAGATTTATCTCACCCTATATAACATGCAAAAGGTAGACTGACGAGTACTTCTTTAGCTTGCGTCAAGCAGAGAAAAAAATGATTGAAGAGGCGTGTGTGTGATGTGGTGTAATGGATTGGCGCCCTGTACATGATATATTTCAGTCTTATGCTTGGCGTTTTTCTGGGTGAAACTGGACTGATTGCAACCTGGATAATGGTTATGAAAATACATTATATGTAATAATATCTTTAAGAATTCATTTGTAAACAAAATGTCTGTTTTCTTTAACATAGCAAATAGTGAAAATCGCATGTGGTGGTTATGTGTGTGCGCTCTGTGTGACAGCACTGCAGACTGTCTGCTCCCAGCATCACTGCCTCCCACAGGCCCAGTGCTCTCTGACTCTGTGTGTGTGTGTGTGTGTGTGTGTGTGTGTGTGTGTCACACTCTCAGTGAATCTGAACCACACACATATTTAGTGTAGAGGAAAGAGCACGACTGGTTCAAACCTGCATGTAACCCTGTGCCGAACACGTCGAACAGCGGCATGGCGCTCAGCCTGCCACAGCTAATTAATGTCCTTTCTTACTCGGGGCTTTGAACACCGCTAAAGTAGCGGCACTGTGAAGTGCAGAGATAACGGGCTTAGGAAGCAGCCGGTCTACACTGCCAGACCATCTCCCTCACCACGCAAAGCCGACGTGTCCTTAAACATGGACGATAACGAATCGTCCCTCCACGTACCCTGCCTCATGACTGTCCACGTCCTTCAGCCAGGTTAACGTCTCATGCTTTTGCGCTTCACATATGGATGGATGAATCCGATCAAGTTTGTGATAAATAACTATGACTCCTTAATGGTTCCTTAATAAGTTAGCCCAGGAGACTGATTACACAACATGCATGCACATATGCCTCAGTGATTTTCGATCAATTTTTTATAGGTCAGTCAATATACTCTTCATACCATATCAACTTTTTTTTCCCTTCTTTCGCCTGCTCTCATCAGGGGTCGCGACGGCTGATCGTGATCCGCATTATTGATTCAGCATAGTTTACATGTCCTTCCTGACACAATCATCCCAACTATAACGTGCTGGTAACAAAACAGCCATATCTTAGTGGTTAGGTTACAGGGCAAGTAATGCGAAGCTCACTGGTTCAAACCTCACCACTGTCAGGGTGCTGCTGTTGGGCTCTTGAGCAAGACCCTTAAACCTAATTGCTCAGCCTGTATACTGTAAGGCGCTTTGGATAAGAATGTCTGCTAAATGATGGAAATGTTTAATAATTGGTGATGCTGAATTGTTTTACATTTAATCTGTTTTTAGACTGTCGAAGGAACCAAGAGCTCAACACAAATGTACACGGATTACCCAGTCTGGGGATCGAACCCAGGACCTTCTTGTAGTGAGATGTAACCCCTACATGTTGAAACATACACTACTCATTGTTGCCTATATTTCCCAGCTGCGTGTGGTATTTAGACATTTAAACGTCACATGATCACATACAGTTGGATAGGAGAACTCGAGCAAGGCAGAAATGTGAAGTGTTGGAAAGGTTACCTTGTTGAAAGTCACAAGCACTTCAGTATGACCCGATCAACGGCCAATATAAGTCAATAAAAAAACAATTGTTCAGTCATTAGGACTTGGGTTTTTTTCATACACAAACCCACTGCACACACTGTGTGACAGGAAGCCGCCAAAAATAAACATCCATGTTAATGCTGTGCGTGTACCTCTCTGGCATATGACCTTCTGTTAAATAGATAAAGAATGCGCTTATCAGTCATGCAAATGAGGCTGAATTCATTTTGCACAACAGATGGTCTCATAGATAATGATGATGGAGGAGAGAAAATTAAATGTCTCTAGCACGGTGGTCATGGCAACCAGGCTCAGAGTAATATCAATAATAGGCACTGTGAATAATAAGTTTGTCAGTCCTGCGAATCGACGCCTATAGCTACAGCCAACTCGGGGAGGCCCAAGAAGTTTACCCGCAGATAAACTGGCAGTGGTTCGGATCTTTTGTTTTCTGTGGGATATCATTTCCTCCAGTGTAACTAGTCTGAATAATTGCCTGATAGGTAATTATCATGGAAATAGGTCCTCTTAAACTGATGAATGGTGTTTGTTGTTTGTAGGACTTGATAAGACGTTATTGAAGATTATGTAGGCAAAACAAGCTTCTATTAACCTTGTAACAAAGTATTAGACTAAAATTGTTATTAATATACATAGGCCATATAGTTTATGTGGTTGCTGATCTTGTCACAAAAATGACCATCACAATCAAGAGCTAACTGACAAGCTTATAATGTCCAAACGAAATATATTGTGCTTAGGTCACAAGCTCTGCAGGCTGATTGGTGGGGTCTGAGCAGAGGGAACAACCTATGATAGGGGTTAGACTCTCTATACAAAAAGCTGTTTCACATATGAACTCTCCTTGTGCAGGTGAACAGATGTAGTCGGCTTCTACACATGTGTAGTGTAGGTGTTGATCTCCACTCTGACTGAGGAGAGCTGAAACCATCATTAGAAAGGATTCAAATTGGTAGTTCATTTAAAATGAATCCATGATCCATAAGAGTGTCGTGGGGACTCAGTGGGAAGCGCCGTGACCTCACAGCAAGGTCATGGGTTCAATCCCCAGGTGATCCTTCACAGGAGCAGGGGAAATATGAAAAATTGCTTCAAACTGCAGAGGGCACTGACCCTTACCTTACCTAGTTGACAGCACTTGCCAAACTACCAGATAGGTGATTTTTAAAATTTCAGTTGTTTTTTTTTACACAAAATGGCAACTGCAGCATGGTTTGGCATAGTTTGTATCTATAAAAGGGCATTCATTCATTTGTGAGAACTAAAAAAGAAAACTTTGTCCTAATTTGTCTTCAATTTCATTCCATTTTCATTTCAATTTCTGTTTTCTTCTGCAGTCAAAAGATATGCAGTCAAGTTAAATATAATATGTTAATGTCTTATAAGATGCTAAAAGGAAGAATTTCGATTGAGCATTATGATCTGTGGAAAATCTTGCTTCTATATATGTTGTATGACGAAGGTGATAATATACAGGACTGATGAACCACTGATGAAAATCCACAAAATGATATGGGATTGCAGTGTAATGGACTGGCAAGGGGCACTGCAGTGAGGTGACAGCACTACCCACCCATCCACTGCCTTTTGGTGATTCGGATCCAATGCAACAATAATAAAAACAAACAATGATTAAATTAATTGTAGCTCTCGGCTAGGTTTTCCTGCAGGTAATTTAAATCAGTGAATTGTAGTGCTGGTCCCAAACCTGGATAAATAACCTTATAGTCATAGGCTTGATATGAAAAGTCTGATTTTGTTGGGTGTATTGTGTAGTTTCTTATTCATGTTTGCAATGTAAGATGTAATAAAGTCTGCCTCAAACCTTCCCATGAGCCACTACTGCCCAACTTTCTGAACGATGACTCAGCCCATTCCAATTGGAGTCATTTTAGGATGACCTGTATGTGCTGGTCCACACCATCAGAACGACTTTGTCTGCCACCAGGCTGGGCTCCAGATAGCCATGCGAATAAAGCCTGGCAAAAAAGTGGAGAGAAATGGAGGGAGGCTGCAGCAGTAAGTGAGAAGTGCAGGAGGAGGGACGAGCTGCACCAGTTTAATGGACTGTGTGGAGATGTGGGAAATGTGGGGAGGATGCAAGCACACAATGCAGAGGCTAAGGTAAAGGCTATTAGAATGCACAGAACGAAGCTAGTGTAAGGTTAGTGGTGGGGATGGACAGGAAACTGAAACAGCTAATGGGTACAGAGGTGCATTTTGGAAACACTTGGTGAGTTGAAGGAACTTGGAGACTACTGTTCCTGCTATTGTATTATTAGGTGTGTTTTTTTTATATTCTGTCCGGGTCAGGACCGATCAACAAGAGGTCCAAACTATCAACTTGTTCAGAGAAGACATTAAGAAATATTTTTAAATAATCAAAAAAAAACAAAAAAAGCAGCTGGATCATTAGGTGGCACAGTCTACTTTCTGATTCATTCGACCTGTTGCTCCCTGGATTGTTCCATACACTCCTGCAGCTGTGGGATGCACCATAGTCAGTATGGCTCTAGATAGACGGAACAACCTACCAAGACCATATTAAGTCACTCCCAGCCCAGACAGTCAGACAGTGGTTACTGGTTAGCGGTAGCTTAGCACAGGGATGAGCACTTCATGCTAAGTTTCTAGTTCATCTGTAGTCAGTATTAGCATTCGTTTGCCTTGGTATTTGTCATTGTGCCTTTATCACACCCATGTGATCCCCTAGACCAGGGATGTCTAATCTTATCCAGGAAGGACCGGTGTGGGTGCAGGTTTTCATTCCAGCCAACAAGAAACTGCACCTGATTACACTTGCTTAATTAATCAGTCTTGGCTTTTAATAAACAATCAGGCATTGCCTCTGCTTGGCTGGAGTAAAAACCTGCACCCCCACCGGCCCTTTCTGGGTAAGATTGGACACCCCTGCCCTAGACCATAATGTAGTCCGGTTTCTTAATCTTAATGTTTCTCTTCTCTATAATCATTTCAAGAATGAACAGAGTTTTCTTTTGCATCATAATTCCATGAATTAATCAAGTCGATAAAGCCTGTGTGTGGCCATTTTCACAGTGTTGCTTTGTTCTTGTTACAATAAACCATCATGTTTCTGACGTCTACGTCTGCTGCTACCATAAGACGTTTATTACACTGGCTATGTCAAAGAAACCCACACTTTCACTTTTTCTTCTGTGTAATCAGCGACGAGCTTCAGTCCTAAATTCATTTGTCTGAGAGATTGAACAATCTTTAACCTGCAAAAGATATTTTCTACATTTGTTTTATCGTTTATCTTACTAATCATTCATTCATCTGATCATTCGTTCATTAGTTTGTTCGTTTATTCTACCATTTCTTCTATCGTTGTATTGAATGTTCTACCTTTTGTTCCTTCTTTCCTTCTATTGTTCATTATATCATTCATTTTATGGTCTGTTCTATCATTTGGTAATTTCTTAAACCTTTCTATCATTTGTTCATTCTATTGTTCTGCTGCTCGTTCTATTATTCATTCATTATTGTTCATTCTTTCTATCATTTGTTAGTTTTTTTTTGTTCATTCATTCTAATTTTGACTGTGGGAGGAAAACACTGTCAGGTGAATTGAAGACATTAAATTGTTCTAGAGGTACCTAAGCCACTAGAATGTGTAAACCAGTGCCTTGTAGTGCCGGTCACAATCCCAGGTAAATATGAAGGTTGTGTCAGCAAGGGCATCTGGTGCACTAATCACTAATGGGAGCATCCAAAAAAAAATATTCAGACCACTGTAGGACAAACCTGTATCGAGAACAATGGTGGTCTGAGTGCTTTTTTCATTCCCTTATTCCAAACCTGGCAATTAGATTTAATCCATCAGTTGTGAGCGAATGCTGCATGCCACCGCTGCAGTGTGATTTTCAGAACCTAGACTCTGTGTTTGAGAACACAGATGCTCCCAGATGGGACGACTATGGAGCCTGCTGTGTCCTACTTTAACCGCTGTAAATAATACATTCACTCTCTGACTGGAGGTAGAAGAAAGAGACAGAGAGATACCCGCCGTTCCAAACCTCCTCAGACTATACAGGGAGGATGGGCTGCGATTCTACATCCCACATCGAGTCTATAGGCGTAGACTTTATAAACTACACATCTCAGAGCTAGATGCTGTTTGTGTGGATTAGATGGCGAGTCTGGAGCATTCTCAACATGCCATTCAGAAGGCATTGTCTGTATAAGTGGAGACCAGAAGCCTGTGCTTATTTATTTCGTCTCATTGTCCAACAATTAACCTTAAACTCGACTAAAAAGCAGAGAAGCATTTAGAGAATAAAAAGAAAGCACCAAGGAGAAGAAAACCAAATGAATAAGAAGAAAGTGGCTGGGAAAGAGAGAAGCCCAGTCAATCACTTCTGCTCTTTTTGTTTGTAGACATTTGTATTTTTTTACTGTTTTAAGATACAAAATGTTGAAAACAATACAAAAACAGGAATACACCCTGGTCTACATCTCATACATTAACAATCGCAACCCAACCTAGTGTGCTCTCTAAAAGTCTGACTTTTAAGGCAGGTACTTAATAGAATAATCTCTACTTATACAGCTGTCAATGTAGGCCTTAAGAGAGCTCCCTAGGTTTTCAAACCACTGCTGTCAAAAATCACTCTAACCTGTCAGGACTCACTAGAAGACATCAAGAAGACCAGTGCAATCTGGAACCAGGACATCCCAGATCATACTTTAAAAATCAAGGTCCGACAAATCCTACCTAAGCATCCATTTATCTATTCATTCAATAAACCATGAATTTATTAATCCATCCTACCTGTTTCCTTAAGCACGCTTCAATTGAATCCGCACAA
The DNA here is from genome assembly GCA_034509105.1 of Microcambeva barbata. NCBI lineage: Eukaryota > Metazoa > Chordata > Actinopteri > Siluriformes > Trichomycteridae > Microcambeva > Microcambeva barbata. The sequence continues at coordinate 17,035,232 of JAYDZF010000009.1, forward strand.
GCCACCCTACCTACCTAAGCAAGAAAGTATACATGCATCCATCTATCCATCCACCCTAAGCAAGCATCCATAAAACTTATCTACCTAAGCAAGAAAGCATCCCCCCCAATCTACGTAAGCAAGCATCCATCCAGCTTACTTAGCCAAGCAAGCATGCACCCACACATCCATCCAACACAGCTAAACATCTTTCCATCCATTGCACCAATCCATCCATGGCACTATATATCTGTCCTTCAGCTGGTCCATAATAGATTGTGCTACCCATCGAGCCAGCATGCCACCCACATAAAGGCTATACAATCACCTAACAGCAAGGTCCTGGGTTCAATAACCAGGCAAGGCTGTCCTTTCTGTGAAGCATACAAAAATAAGGGTTCATTCAGGTTCATTGGAGAAACTCAAGTCATATACCTATGCAATCATCCATTTAACCTACCAACATACTCAAGTAAGCATCCATCCAAAAGTTGCCCAGTCTGTCCAGAACATACACTAACTAGCCAAAGTTTTGACATGGGTGCATAACTGTAAAACACCAAACCTCCTGATATATTTAACCAAGCCCTCAAAAATTCATTCTACACTAGAGGAAATATTCGAACCTAGGCTTAATGGACCCACATTGCTCTGCAACACCTACTCTTTTAAACACACCAATATGACCAATGTTTATCCTAATTAAACTACAATATATAGTTAGGTTGGTGTTTTATTTATCATCTATTTTATTAGCCCCCACTCTTACTTTCTGTCTGGCTTTCTCTCTCGCTCTTTCACTTAATGGGAGCTGTATGTTAAGCTGGCAGATCCAGCGGTGTGTGCCGAGCTGAAACAGAGCAGCTAATGACGTCTGTACCGACTCCCAGCCCATTGGCCAGAGAAGCAGATAAGTGTGGGGGCCGAAAGAACGTCTGCTGCTAAAAAAGCAAGCAGAAGGGATGGAAAAAAGGATGCATGGAGGAAACCATGTCAGTATTTTTAATCTGAAATTAGAGCGTATCGAATACTGCAGGAAACAGTTTGTAACTCAAGGCTAAAACTACATCAAAGAAACAATCTTGTGAAATGATTAATCTTGTATCAAACACAGTCAATGACATTTTAGTATCTTTGGACTTGTGTGTACTCCAGTTTGAGTGTACTCCAGTTTCCTCCAACACAGGCTTTGGGAAAACAAACCAACTCAACACAGAATGGATCTGGACCGACACACCTGGTTACTGGACCCAGGACAGTGCTACCCACTATGGCACCTGGATAAGTCAAGTTAAATCTATTGTCAAAAAGTGCTCTACATAGAGAAACCTTGAGAGGAACCAATTTGCATATGGGGAAAATTTAAAAGCGTAAACATGTGAGACATTTCATTGATGATCTTTCAAGATAATCAATTTTAAAATTATGGCATAATTCAGATGTTCAAAAATCTGGCCTATCACAAGATGCACTTTAACAATCCCAACCAACCCACTTGCACTTTCCCACTTTACCGTTTTTGCACTCATCTGCTCTGAATAGGGGTCACCACAGCAAATTGTGATCTATATTAATGATCTGGCATAGTTTTTAATCCAGATTCCCTTCCTGACACAAACCTCCCTATTTGACCCTATTACAATGCACTGGTTTATGCATTATCCCAGTTGCAAGGTACCTAAAGGACAACTTGGTGTCACCTGGCTGCATGTTTTTTGGACTGTGGGAGAATACCGGAGCACCCAGAGAAAACCCATGCAGACCCTGACCTCCCCCACCTAAGGATCAAACCCAGAGCCTTCTTTCTGTAAGTAGACAGTGCTACCCACTGTGCCGCACCAGCTTTACTAATATTATAATAAAACAAAATGTAATTGGAACATTTATTGAAAATGTTCAATTATTTTTTAATAAGAAACCTCCAATATGTTTGCAATGCAGACTTTTCAAAAACACACATTCTAATAAAGAATCTCTATTTTAATAATCTATGGCAGTAGTCTTGAACAAATGCTCAGAATAAACACTTCTTGAGGGGAAGCACTTATCTGCTCAACATTTAAGTGTCATCATTTTGATATGGCTGAAATGAATCCTCGTGAAATCTTCATGAAATTTGAACAATCAGTACTTAGGACCCATTTTATGAGTTATTAGCTATAAGTGAATACTCTGAACTGCTTTGACGAAAGGGATTAATGAGAAATCTTAAATGTCAGTCAGATCTTAAAAGGGACAAAACCAGGGCTGTTCTAAGAGTGCTCTAGATGGCTGGAGTGAGTCTCTCATTTCTTCATTGTCTTTTGGCTCCTCCCATTCGAGGTCACCACAAAGGATACTGGGCCAAATACTCAATTTGGCACCGTTTTATGATGGATGCCCTTCCTGCCACAATTCTAATTCTTCTGGGCTTGAATCTGGAACCACCTTATAGTGGTTAGTTATCGACTAAGCAATTTCGCATCTCCAACTAACCTGGTGGCATGTCTTTAGACAGTGGGAGAAATCTGGAGCACCCAGAGGAAACCCACACGGACATGAGGAGAACATGCAGCTTGCCCTACCCTGGGCTCAAACCAGGGACTTCTTATTGTGAGCAAACAAACATCGCTTCCCACTACACCACCCGAGCAAGTTTCTGAATCACTTAATAAAAATGTGTTGTTTTGATACTTTGCTCCATCTGATACATCCAGCTATAAATAATTTAGTTTGACCGATAAGTTATTGTTTCATTCTGCAGGCATACACATCTGTTGTGTAATTTCTTCTCTTTTCCATCATACTGCCATTTATACATGCGTACTTTTAGTCCATTTTAACTCAGAAACATGAATACAGCTTGGACGGACATGCCATACAACTGCGTCTGCAGCACATTAGGATGAGCCACCTCAAGATATAATTAGGTTGTTAGTCTTAAGGATTTCAGTAATGAGTTTTTACAGGTTAAAGTACATTCATTCCTCAAGCCTACTTACTTAACTACCAAAGAATCCATTCATCCATCCCATCATTCCTCCTACCTACCTCCATTCATTCAACTATTCTACCAACCTAAATATACATCCATCCACCCTTACTACCAACCCGAGCAGTTATCCATTATACATACCTACACATGCATTATCCACCTTTTCCACCTACCCAAGCATCCATCTTTCCAATTAGCTTCAATCTAACCAACTAACCTACCCAAGTATTCATTTATCTATTCATCCACCCCACCCAAATTATACATTTATCTATTCAACCTACTTAAGTATACATTTATCCACCCGTCTTTCCACCCAACCCACTGCTGGTTAGTGAAAATAAATCCTTTAATTTAGAAGAAACATTATCATATACATCATAAGGCTTAATTTGTGGGTAGGGACTGGCAGTGACTTGTCAGTTAACATAACAGTTAACTGGACTGGGAGGGCAAAGGCGGGCTTGTGCTTCCTTTGTGACACATTAAGCTAGCCATCATCACTTTAAATGCCTAGTTGTGTCAGTCTTAATTGTAAGTCACTTTGAATAAAAGCATTTGCTAAATGTTTTAACAGCAAATGTAAATCTTTTTTTCAGCAATACAGCCCAAGCAATGTCGCTGGCAATTTAAAACCCAAGGGTCTAACTGCTCCCCTGCAAATGGAAAGGATTTGCTAGTTTTGCTTTAACTAATATGCAAAACAGGAACACTTTCGCACACAGAAAATAGGCACATTGTGTTCTTTTAAACTCCAGACCTTGGATGAGTATGGCATTGAGTGGATACACGCCTAGGACAAACAAATAACGGTGCACACATTTGCCATCGGGATCTTAGCATTTCCACATAAACCCAGTCCCAAAAAAGTGGGACAAAAGAAGTGAAAAATGACAAAAGAATCACTTGTAGATTTGTGGTCAAATCAGTACATTAAAAGACATAGAAAATATTTATGTATGCTATAGGACAACACACATTTCTAATGAGTGGCTCATCTGGACTGCAGGCAGGATGGTCAAGAACCTGTGCTCCAAATTAAACAGTTTTATAATGCAGAATGTGCCTTGGTATATTATTGCTGTAACAAGCGGGGATGTTCCTTATTAAAACTGTACATAAATGGCAGCACATGTTCATTTAAAATGTGTATACACCCTTGGGTATTATTAGGGCTTTACAAATGGGCAAATTACTCTTTCCAAGGGCACTTTGCACATCCCCAAAGTAAGAAACCTACTTTTAATGCAGTATTGTCCGAGGGATAGAAGGTCACAGACAATGTTTCTCTGGATCTAAATATTTTAGTGGTATGTCGAGATGTAATTACAATCTTTGAATACCTTGCAATAATACACCTAGAAATACTCGAATTAATGATCGGCATTTGTTAAAGCCTCAGTACTGAACAGTTGTTCCAGTTGAGCCCTAGAGCAAGCCCTACAACCCAAAAATGATTGCTTTAAAACTTTGTGAACTGATTATCTTGTGTAATGAATAAAAACAGTCATGGGCAGTCTTGTTTCTCCAGTTCACCTCACTTGCATGATTTTGGATTGAAGGATTAAACTGGAGAACCCAGAGCAAATCCACACAAGCACAAGGAAACACCAGACCACCCCATCTGGGGATCAAACCAGGACATTCTTGCTCTGACAAGCCACTGCTGCACACTTGGCCACCGTGCCTCTCCAATTTTATAGTGAAGACAAAATTAATGGGTTAATTTTTGTGATTACTTTATTAAATATATACTTCATTTAAACTGTTTTGGGATTGCTAAACTATGATGGGGATCTTCAAAAAACCATTCAGAGCCAACAACGGATAAAAATGCAGTTTTACACTTTTTTTAGGAAGTGTTTTTTAAGTATGCCTGTGTGTGCACATGCTTTTGTTGTGTACTTACGCTCTTGTTGCCTGTATTTGTTTGTGTGGAATGCTTTATCTGGTCTCTCTCGCTGGCTGGCTGGCTGTCTAATAAAGCCCCTTTTGCTATTTGGGAGGACTCTTCAGATTCTAACAAACTGATGATGGGAGAGATGCCTGCCATTAGTCTAATAATGAATAGAGACCTGTCCACATCACAATGTGGTCAAAGAAAGCCAACAAGATTGAGTTTCAACTATTTCAATATAAGTAGTGTGTGTTATTATACATACAAGTTACATTAAAAGCTTTCATTTTAATGACAAATATGATGGCATGATTTTCTATAATAAATCATGAAATAATCAACTGCCTTAGTTTATTTCTTACAAATGACATATTTCACAAGAAAATGTATCATTATTATTTTTTACTGGCTGCAGGATGGAAGCCAGAACCCTCTAATGTGTGTACAGTAGTCGATCACTTGGTGTTGAGGATGGCAGTAAACAGCAGCAGATAATTTAACATCCAGCCAGCTCAACCACAGATACAGCCAACAGTATCTCCCGAACCCCCCTCCAGCTCGGCAGCGATTCAAACATGGTTCTCGGCAGCAATGTGTTAGAAGGTCAGGCTGCTTCGTCATCCAAGCACCCTGTAAAAAATTCAAGCAATAATCTAGAAATGGATAAATGATCATCAGAGGGAGAATAGGGCAATATTACATTGCTGGGGCTTCTCTGCATCAGACACCTCAGTTCCCCTGGTGGGAATTCACTCTGCCCTTAGTCAAAACAAAACCGACTAAAAATAGAAGCTAATTACAGAGGAATAAGAACTGAGGGAGCCATGGTTTAA
>JAYDZF010000009.1:17175839-17186423 GCA_034509105.1 Microcambeva barbata
ACATACATTTTAATAACAGTTTATCTGGTACACAGACATACATTTTAATAACAGTTTATCTGGTACACAAACATACATTTTAATAACAGTATTTTCTCCCAAACTGATATGCTCATTTCAATCCTGAGCCTGGGGTTAGTGGAATTCACCTTTGTGCCACCCAAGCCCCTGCCAACTTGATAATTTGTTGCACATAAATAGCACTACAGAGACTTATAATTCTTATAAATACAATTAGCAATTCAGATATTAAAGTATTATTATTATTTATTTATTATTTCCCTTTATATGCTCCGGCAAACATCAGAACCCGATTCTTATTCTTATTATCTTGTTGAAAGAAAAGAGAGTGGGGCAATTTACTTTGGTTATACTCATGACTGGTAGTTACAGGTTACACTACATTCATCACTTCAGTCTTTCATTTTAACACCAAATCATTGGAACTGTGTGAGGTAACTGGAGCTCCCAGAGGAAACCCATGCAGACACTGGGAGAACATGCAAACTCTGCAAAGAGATGACCCAGACCGCTCCACCTGGAAATTCAACCCAGGACCTTCTTGCTAGTGTACAGCAGTACTACACATTTCCAGAGAGAAAGAAATGCAACACATTGCATAAAACAATTATAAGTGTCATCAAATATGTTTCTAACTAAATGGATGAACCAGTCATTAGAAGCAGTGCAGTACAATTATCACTGACTGAAGAATGTATTGGATTTATGGGATTCCAGTGGATATTATGACGCTTATGCAAAGAAATACATTCAACCAAGGGGTACATAGAGCAGCAATGGAAGTAAGTCAGTGTTTATAAAACACATCTACCCCAAAGTTCTGTACGTGTCATATAAAAGTACATTTAAATAGCATCATAAAACCAATAAAACTTAAAAACATCAAATCGGCACTATGGTAGTAGATAACTGTTTATTTGTTGCTTATGGCTAATGCTGAACTGATGTCTGGAGTCTACCATCCCAACCATAATATAACTCCAATAAGTTTATATGAACTAACAAAATGCATGTAGACTTCAGCTGCAATACATAAGGCAGAAAGGGGCTGACAAAATAGACCTACTTTGTCCTCATAGTTGGGAAGTTGGTCTGGGTGTATGGTTATTATGTCCATAAAAGAATAACCTCTTTCTTCACGGATTTTCTGCAACGCAGGGTCGTCTTCATATATATCTGCATTTAACTGAAAGTAAAAGAAAGGGAAAAAATTCACTTAACAGTCAGGAAAGATGTGATATGATTAAAATCATTCAAGTTTCCACCAGCCAGCACCTGTAACTTGCCACTTTTTGAACGCACCTTCCAGTATAAAACTCCAATTTTCTTTAAGTCCTCCAGACTCACTGGTTGATTTGGTTGTAGTTTGTGAGGGAGTCTCTGATCATCAAGAGACTCATCCATGTACCACGCTTCCATTGCAGCCATTGCTTCTAAGCAGCTCCCAAACTAACCAGCCAAACTACAACAAACACTGCATCTTTTCAAAATAAAAGACCTTGGTATATATTCAGGTTTTCATGGGTGTCGTGCTACTATTTACCAACCGTGCACATACCGTGCATGTTTAAATTCTTTATTTTTTAAAATATAACTTAAAAATATAAATTTAGTGATTAAATAAATTTCTTTTCATTGGTTTTATTCTTAATTATTACAAGAAATTGGCCAAACCTACAAGTATAAAGTACTCTTAAATTACGTACTTACGTGAAAATACGCTAAGATTTGCTAAAAAAAAAAAAATACGAACTATGATTACTTTCAACAATTAAGTACCAATATAAATAAACAAAAATAAAAATAAAAAGCAAAAAATAATATGTAGTAACCCTATGAAATAAGTTTTACGCTCGGGTCTGATTTAGATTTTATTAAATAATTGTATTTTATTATTTAGAAAAGAATCGTGTTTTTGTTCAATTCCCACAGCTCTACATGAATGTAAATGTTGTCCGTCCTACACACATCATATTTCATGTTTTATTTCCTATTTAATGTTTCAAATATTCTTAAATATTTTGTAATGTTTTAAACATTACACTTGGAATGCGGATTGATTCGTGTTTAGGTTCTGAACAGTTCCTTTGTCGATTATTTAATTAGGACCTAAACCACACATAAAAACGAACAGCTCAAGAATACGCTTTAAAAGGACCAATGCCAAAAAACGTCTTCAACCTTCATCCGTGCACTTTGTATGCTCTGAAAAGCTTTGTTTTTCAATATCTTTCCTAATAATGTAGTGCACTAAATATATACTAGGCAGTGATTTGGAAAACAGCCATATAGTGTTCGCATTTGGTTGGTCGGCGAAGCCTCAAGGTCTGTAACCTAAACTGTTTATAGATATCTTGTAAAGCTTTTGTATGTATATTATTTATATTTGAAGTATCTTATTGTTGTATTGTGCATAATTTGACTATTTTCAGCTTTATTGTTTGTTTTTTTATGTACTGGGTTAGCTGGCTGTTTAATTAGATAAAGAACTCGAATGGCATCGTTAATGTAACAGTTAGCCGGCTAGCCAAATTGTACGGTTTTATAAATGTTACAATATTATAAAGGGCTTTTATATTAAATATCATTTAAAATAATTCGATAAGACATTTTTGTTGGTGTGTTTTTTTAAGAAATATATTTTGTGACAACAACCGTTTAGTTATACTTATAAAGCTAGTAAGCTTAGCAAAACGCTAACCGTAGTTTCTTTTAAATCCAATTAGAAATGTTAGTTGTGCACACAAGTCTTGGTTTGAGTATAAAATTCTCAGGGTTTCATCCAATATAATTTGTATGACTGTAATGTAATAATTTAAGTGAAGATTTTATATTTAAAGAACAAAAGGAAGGAAGCTACAGTACACAATGGGTCGAGTAGTTTTATTGACCTAGATGAATACAATGTTTTATGGTAAAAGTAGATTCTGTGGAATACAAAAATGTCATGTTTTTTGTCACTATTAACCCTAAAAGCATTGTGCTGTTTTGTGTGCTGTTGAAGCTTCTAAAAATAGACTCAATTATTTTGTTACTTAATGCTGCAGTCTGAAGTCCATCTTCAATCCATCATTTCCTTGTCCATTAAAACATCATCACAATCCTGAGATTATTAACGTCGTGAATCATTCACAGATCAAAAGTGACATGGACTTATAGATTTTACACCCATTTTACACCCTGTGCCCTTACTACAAAGCTCCTTTATTTATTTGGGATGGGGACTGGCACTATAATTCACCTCTTTATGCATCCAAGTAGCTTATTAACTGCTTATTAGCTTATTACAATTCAGTCTGTCTAATTAACCTGGTTGGATGTTTTTGGACTGTGGGAGGAAACCAGAGCATCTGGAGGAAATCCACACGGAGAACATGCAAATTCTACACAGTAAGGACCCGGATCACCAAACCTGGGGATCGAACCCAGGACCTTCTTGGTGTGAGGTTTAACAGATGTAAAGCAACAAATCAAATTAACATTATATATAATACAACGTATTACTGCTGTCATTTACAATGCAAAGCAGTTAATGTTAAGGACCGTGTTTGAGGCCCAGTAGGAACATCATAACGATGGTGTGGACTATTGTAATCCCCAGTCCTGTACCGATGAGCTACCGCTGCCCATAGTGGGCTACTGGCTGCAAAACCTTGCTACCAGTTAACATTTTTTGCTTAGAATATTTTTGTTGTCTTGTCAGCAGTGGGTTGGTCTCATTCCAGTCACTGAGAGAAAGCACACTCACAAATTGATCCCAAATGATCACTAAACATGTACCTGCTCTTCCACTGAACCTGGAAACTAAATCTATCTTGTATGTTCTTCCAGGTCCACCCAGCTTGGCTCTTCTATGAGGCTCGATTGTTCTCCAAGCATCAATGGCCGACAATGCCCAAGTTTTAGTCAATAATTTGGTAAGTTCTGAGAACCTGGGTTTGTGGAACTCGGATATTAATGCAATGGAGAATGGAGTCAAACTGATTTGTTAATGAAGAATTGTACATACACATTGAACAGACAGTGATCAAATCATTCCAAAGTGAGCACCATCAAATTTCCAAATACAATATGACGTTTTTTAGGAAACAATGATTTATTACAGAGCGTGCTTTTGTATACTTTCAATTGAAAGCCATTTCATGCACTGTTGTAGGCATGAAATATGATATTATCTGCAGGTCCTTCATGGATAGCCATTGTCCCCTAACAGAATGATGTGGAATCATTTTATTTTATTTTGTATTCGGTTTATTGAGGATGTAACAAGCAGTGCTGGTTGTCCATGTGTTCATAAGAAATGGGGGTGTACACGCGATTCCCTGCCAAGATAGCAATGGACGCCTGACTGTTGACATCTGCCTAGGTTGTTTTCAGTCAGTGGCGCACCTGTGTATTGACCTAAACGCACTTCATTTCGAGACCACCTTGTAAATGTATTTGCCTATCGGCGTAAACACCATTGCTATTTTAACGATGCAGACTCGAGGTGCAAAAACTGACTGTTGGGTGTATGGTAGCAATGAGCATCGCAACTCGCCTGACACAGGGTGTAAGATAGGACCTATTCTTTTCACATGAGACATAAAATCTGAGGAGTAATTGGAGTACATTGGAGTAAAAGTCAAATCAATTTATTTGTATAGTGCTTTTTGCAATAGACATTGTCACAAAGCAGCTTTACAGAGTTTAGAACCACCAGAACAAAACCCCCCTGTGTGTGTGAGAAATGCTCAACATTTGTGAGGCATGTGTGAGAGAATTCATTTTTAGAGGGGTTGCAAAACACCTTTTTTTTTGCAAGGGGATGGAAACGATTTACAAGGGGGAAGCTAAACCTATATATGAGGGAATGCATTATTTTTAATAGGGAATGCCAATGTTCGCAAATAATGCAAATATATTATTCTTTTTTGTGAAAGATGTTTAAATTGTATTTGTGCTTGCCATTTGTGTAGAATAATAGTGAAGTGTATACAGCGGTGCCCCGTAGTAATTTTGCTTACAACTGTGGCTTTTAAATAAACAGCTAAACACTTGTGCAAGTTCTTTTGAATAAACACATCTGTCAAAATCATGCTGATAAAAATCATAATTGCATCGCTTATTTACGCATTGTGTCACTCAAGCCGGATGCAGTTTTTTTCCCCTTGGGCAGACAGGGAAGTTCCAACATGAAACTAATCATATCGGAGCTGAAAGATTTTACTGTCTAGCCCCACCCTTCTCTGATTAGCGCCAGCATTACACAAACAGGTGTGGCAACAAGGATAAAAAGAAACAGCTGCAATTAACTATCATATTACTTTCTGTTGCTTTAGGCTGTCCTGCCTGAACTTGCTTTTGTCTGTACGTCTTTAGCTTTACACCTTTATCCAGACTCTTGATTTCTGAAGAGTGGGGAAGATTTTGTTCCATTAAGATGGGTGGTAGAGATTCAAACGTCTGATTATAATCATTACTGGCTATTCTCGTCTGTAAATCTTGGACCGGGAGTAAAGTGGTCCAGAGTCAGGTGTACCATCTACAGGATTTATACAAGAGGTTCTGGAATTGGAAAGGAATGGAAGTGGAATTGTCACTGATTACATTACTTTTGTCTAAAATAAATCCTGTCAAGGAGTATATACATTTTCAGCATGTAACAGATGCCTTTATCCAAAAGCCATAGCTTTAGTAAACAGTCAATTAGGGTTAAGGGTCTCATGTTTTTGTAAAGTTTGAATCTATTAATCTCTTCTCCAAACCTTCAAACACTAAAAGCTACGTCTGCCCTAACCAGCACATTTTCAAATAGAGCATTAAACATTAGTTAAATGATCCTATTTTCTGTGTGCAGTCAGGTGATGGAGCGGAGGCAAGCCGGCACACTGACACCAGGAGCTCTACAACTCAGGGTGAGGTCGAGCTCAATGGCCAGCCTTCCTCGACCCGTGCCCCACAGGTGGTCACCGATCATGCAGATGAGGAGGACGAGGAGCTCACTCTGAAGTATGGAGCCAAACATGTCATCATGCTCTTCGTCCCGGTCACTCTGTGCATGGTGGTAGTCGTGGCAACCATCAAGTCGGTCGGCTTCTACACACACAAGGACGGCCAGCAACTGTAAGTCACTCATATCAACATTATGCAGCAGTAGCAGCAGTTTCAGCTATCGTAATGAGTCATTCTGCCTTGGTCAGGGTCGAGGTGGTACCGAAGCCCCAGGTTATTTAAAGGCCTGTAATGTAAGCAACAACAGAGTGTAATTGGAGACCCACAAAGTGCATCAGTATGGTTGTGTAAGCTTTGAAAGATCTGTTGCCTCCTTAAATAACAAATGTATATACAGTACAGTGCAAAAGTCTCAGGTGAAAATTAGAATGAAAAGGTTCATTTTCATACATTAGGATAAATACAAATAACTGATGCAAAAAGTAGTTTAGTTTACATTCATCATTGTTCATCAATCAATAACAACTAACCCATTATGTCCCAAAATAGATTTTGATAGACAAACGGCTGAAGCCATTAAGAATAAAAGAACAATAAAAATTGCTTGACCAGGCTAACAAATTAGTAGCTTTAACCAGGCTAACAAATTAGTAGCTTTAAAACATTGTTTAAATTGAAATGTCATGCAGACTGCACATAGAATCCAGGTGCTATTAAGTTACTGATCATTTACTAGGGGGCAGTCTAAAGCAGTTAAAAACACACCTTGGGTAACTCTTAAACCCCTTAACAATTATGTGGATGCAAAGGGGCTATTTGAGACCATTACTGGATGATTCAGGTTTACATTAGATTGTTAAGGTTGCCTGTGCTGTGTTCTGTAGTTTCTATTTATTCTGTTCTTTTATTTATGAGTGATATTTTTTTTAGAAATCTATAAAATCTGCTTCCCCAATTTAAACACATTTACCTGTGAATTTAACAGGACCCCACGCATGGGGTTTTAACTTCTGATTTAATTCTAATTTAATAAGTTAGTGATCAAAGACAATTATTTGTGGTGCTATTACTTATTTCTAAATGCTAATGCTATTTTTGCAATTTATGGGTGTATGTTTGACCAAAATGAGCAGCAGTGTTTTTTTCTATAAACTAGAAGAATTCTAATGGAATATAACAATACTACTCCTTTTGGTCAAACACTTAAACTGATATTGTAAATCTAAACAAAACTGATCAATTTGAAGTGGTCTCTTATTTTTTCCATGACTGTATATAGATTTTATCTGTTCGTCACAAATTGTTGATCTGTTTATATTTTTTTATTACTTTTGAGCACTTTCTTTAAGGTTTCATTTCATGTTTTACATGTCATGACTTTCCTTAGTTAGTGTTATTAATCAAACTGGTTCTAGAAGTGCTGATGAAAAGACCCTGTTCACTCAGGATCTACACTCCTTTCCGTGAAGACACTGTTGAAACTGTGGGTCAGCGTGCTCTCTACTCCATCCTGAACGCTACCATCATGATCAGTGTGATAGTGGTAATGACGCTGGTACTGGTACTGCTCTACAAGTACCGCTGCTACAAGGTAAATCAGTGGCGTCATTCCATGTCAGTTAACAGATTTTGGGAGTCGTCCATGCTCGACCATCTCAGAATTTGATGGTTTTTGGTACATAAGTTTGTGAATGAACCATGTTCAAGGGCCTAGTCCTTTTTTTAATCTAAAGCAACTAGAGCAGGGGTTCTCAACCTTTTGCAAGCTGCCCCCCAAACAAAAAAGAAGAAAAAAAGCTAGTTCAATACAGTTAATCTTTCGCCTCCCACCCAGCACCTACTAGTCAAACCTCTTTTCAGTTGTGACAGTGGGAACTTATGTACTGAGATGGTCGAGCATGGACCACCTGTTGAATTCACGTGGAGTGCCCCAGTTTCTCTTTGTGAATATTTAACACTGGGATGTTTGGTTGAGTTAATGACTGCATGTTCAAAAAGTCTTATTGATTTTTTGTTGTTGTTGTTTCAGGTTATTCATGCTTGGCTGTTCTTCTCCTCCCTGCTCTTACTGTTCTTTTTCTCCTTCATTTACCTGGGGTGAGTTCACGTTCTTCAGGCTGTAGTACAATTTGCAAACAAATTTAAAAAATAAACCGTTTGCTTAGTATTTGTTTTTATTTCCTTCGTTGAATTTAAACTTATCACACAATGTCTATCTGACCGCTGCCTATCTAAGCTGCTGCCTAACTAGCCAGGATTTTAATAAGCCGTCAAACAAATACGTGATTTACGTTTATTACATCACTGCAGGTTCGCTTACTAAGCTTACAGTTAGCCTTAGCCTTCTTAGTGTATGCTGTCTATGTAGAGAGATCACTAGGTTTTCAGACCTATAGGCCCAGACCCAAAACCCAGTTAATGTGAGTGTTGATAATTTTTACATTGGTTCCCTCTTGTCTTATTTTTCAGGGAGGTGTTTAAGACGTACAACGTGGCCATGGATTATCTAACTCTGGCAGTTATCATCTGGAACTTTGGGGTCGTTGGGATGATTTGTATCCACTGGAAAGGCCCGTTGCGACTGCAGCAAGCCTACCTCATCATGATCAGTGCACTCATGGCTTTAGTTTTCATTAAGTACCTGCCTGAGTGGACTGCCTGGCTCATCCTCGCTGTCATTTCTGTTTATGGTTAGTAAAAGCTTTATTTATACATCTTTTGAATTACGTGATTTATACATGGCTCAAAAACCAGCTAATGTAACTTTGATATGTAAAAGGTGATTTTTGTCTTTTAGTGACATAAATCTTGCTGGCCGTTTTTTTTTTTCTGTTTATGCATTTTTCTTTTTCCTCCAATATAGTTGTCTGCACTTATTTAAACACACCTTTCCACCAATGCGGCAGTTCTCTGCCCTGGCTGAGGTCACGTTACACTTTACCCATCATAATACGGGTTAACTGTATGAAAGCAAACTCAAATAAATTGAACAAATTAGCATTTATTAAGCTGGGTTTTTTTCCACTTGTGAACCCTACTCTTCACTCAGGCAGCTGCCTGAACCTGTCCTAGAGGTCACATATAGCACAGGCAGGGTGAAAAGACCCAGACCTAAAATACGGCATAGAAGCTTTGAGTTTCTATGCATGGAGGCACCCTGAAATCCCAATGTTTAACAAATAAGGATAAGACAGGTTGTCCATTTAAATACAAACATGAAAAACATTTAGCTAGTTCTGTGCATTACCCAGAAGGAGTACTGCCTCTTTGACTGGCTGATTTCCTCTAAAATTGTCTTTCCCACCAAATTGCACACTTCATTGTTCCCAAACAATGTGATTTCTGTAGTCAAAGGTGAAGACGCTTATTTAGGATTATTTTTTTTAAAGACAAGAACAGTACAGGAGTCACATTTTACAGTGAGCATAGGTCAGTGTTGCACTTGCTTTCTTGTATACTGAGCAGTATTCCACACAATATGTACAAAGTTCTGCTTTGTATCAAACAGGATTTGATAAAAGCATTCTTTTAAAATTATTAGCATTTTTAATAAATTAGCACCAATCTAGCGGGTCATTGGACATTTTATTGTTATATCAACATATATAGTTTTTGATGTCCCAATTTATTTTTGAGTCTGTTGCTAAATAATAATAATTAAAAAAACTAAACCAAAGTGTCAACTGTTAATGAGATATGATTTGACGTGTGTGTGTGTGTGTGTGTGTGTGTGTGTGTGTGTGTGTGTGTGTGTAATTCCTCCGATAGACCTACTGGCTGTGTTGTGCCCAAAAGGACCTCTTCGCATTTTAGTTGAAACTGCTCAAGAAAGAAATGAACCCATGTTTCCAGGCCTCATCTACTCCTGTAAGCCCTGCAGAATGAAGTCATTTTCTCCTTCTAATAAAGTTCTTGTAGTTTCACTGACTCTCATCTTTTGCTTTCCCAGCAACAATGGTGTGGCTGGTTGGTATGGCAGATAGTGTAGAGACGAGAAATAATTCAGCCCAGGCTGCCCCTAATGAACAGAGCCATGGTGAGTCTTACGGTTCCAGAACACTCCCAGCTGCTTCTCAGCTCCATCTGTGTCTATTTCATCATACATTCCATCATCCTCTGCCCTGTAGTCACGACGGCTCCGGTGGCCCAGCCGGAGGACGACGGGGGCTTTACGTCCGAGTGGGTGGGTCAGCAGGAGCATCGCCTAGGCCCGCTGGAGTCCAACGAGGAGACCCGGCGGCAGATCCAGCAGATGCCGTCGGCACGCCCACCAGCAGATGACGATGAAGAAAGTGAGTAGTAGATGTACAGTAGAATAGCTCATGAATAAGCTTGATCTAAACCACTAGTTCATATGGAACAAACATTACCAAATACCAGGATGTTTGCTTAGTTATTAAGAGGATTAGTTATAGTGAAAGTAAATAGTATTACATTTACAATTACATTTTTAGTGTTTAGCAGAAGCGAATTTCAGTTATACACTGAGGGCCTTGCTCAAGGACCCGACAGTGGCAACCTGGTGGTGGTTGTGCTTCAGATAAATAGTCGAGTGTGTGTGTGTGTGTGTGTGTGTGTGTGTGTAGGGGGTGTAAAGCTTGGTCTGGGTGACTTCATCTTCTACAGTAT
>JAYDZF010000009.1:17253700-17266662 GCA_034509105.1 Microcambeva barbata
AAAATCCTAATAAATAAACAAACTTTCAAAATGGGGAGAAATTCAATTCAAAACCATCTTACTGCCCTTTTATAGTAGAATAATAGTGAGCGTATTTAACTTAATAAGTAGTTTTAGATAGACATCTGCTATATGTTGTCAATATAAATAACTTAATTAAAAGTGAATAAAAATACTTGAAAATAATTGAACTGGTAAATAGATGTTTGTTATATAATTTTAATCAGTGACCTCTAATGGTGTACATATTTTATTGCCCATTCTTGCTTATGAACAGATGAACACATGATCAGATCTTATAAGCAGGTGTTTGCTCTTTGGCTTTTTGTTACAGTTAGGAGGAAGATGAATGGCTGTGCATACTAGCAGCACAGAAATATACTGCACTGTCTGTAGTGCTAATATTCCTGATTAGCAGAAACGCATCCTTCAGAGCGTGTCCCAAAATGTTGAATCGCGTTCTGAACCTGTCTTCAGGTGAGGCGTTTTCATTCAGGAGCCGGCCGATAAGCTCAATGGAGACACCATCGTTCTTTTGTTGATACCAGTACATGTAGGGGTAGCTGGAATCTCCATGCCTGCAGCTGAGCCTTGCTTCTTGTTGCTCAAGAGTCTTTATCAAGTGTGGTGGAGATTGTTGGATGATCAGAGAAGTGGTTACTGTAGCTGGGACAAAAGTAAAGAGAAGAATTAATTTGCAGAAAAAAATGAAAATAAAAAGTAACAATGTGGAAGCCTACCTTTTAAGGAAACTATGAATAAAAGTATAAATGTAATCATTTTTTTATAATTATATACAGAGTGGAACACATTGGTGTGTGTTCAAATCTCTCTTCCTGTGCATATGCTGTCTTGTGTTATGTTTGGTGTATGAGTGCCTGAATGGAACAGACCTCCTGCTCTTTGATTGGCTGTTTCTAATTTTATAGTTTCCCTTTAATATTTCTTTTTTGTTTGTTTTTGTTGTTGGTTTTTCTATCTGGACGGTTGCTTTGTCAGCCCAGTCTCTCACAAATACCAAATTTTGGAAGGTTTGTTAGATTTAACTCTTCAGAGAGGGCAGGGATTAAGTGGAATGCAAATTGCCTCATTAATTTCCAGGATGTTGGCAAAGGAATAAATTCTGTCATTTTAATAAGTGGAAAGCTGATAAAGTTAATATAAAATGAATATTTTAGACTTCTGCTAAGCAGTTCTATGTATATGAAATGTATACAATGTATATGAAATGTCCTATTTCAGTCAAAAGTGTGGCACAGCTAAGCGCCACTGATCAGCGGATCCTGAAAACCTGCCAGAAGTATGAGGTTGATTCAGGTCATTTATGTAAGACAGTGCTGCCCCAAAATTATAAAAGCTTTAAATTGGACCCTGTAGGTAACAGGAAGCCAATGTCAAGATGCCAGGATAGGGGTTATATAGTCCCTTTTTTGCCACCAAGAATGTGGGCTGCGGCATATCAGTGGTATGTAATTTAAGATTTACTCATATTCCAAATATAAATGTTTTATACATATACTAAAGTGACTTCTTAGTTCTGGTGTTCTTGTTCAGCCGCAGTGTAGACAATAGGTTTCATCAGTGACCTCTGCTGGTAATTTTTCTTAATTGCATTTCATTATAAATATTAGACAACATATCTTATAAGCAGGTGTTTACTATGCAGCTTTTTGTTAAACACAGAGGGAAGGTGTATGACTGTGGATACTAGCAGCACAGAGATATACTGCACTGTCTGTAGTGCTTATATCAGAGATTAGTAGAAACGCATCTCCCTTGGAGTGTCCAGAAATGTTAAATCGGGATGTATTGGTGTATATCTTTCATAATGCAGCATACCAATGAGCTCAATGGAGGCTCCATCACTCCGTTGTTGATACCAGTACATGTAAGGGTAGCTGGTATCACCGTGTCTGCAACCAAGCTTTGCTCTCTTTTGCTCAAGAGCTCTGAGCAGATTTGAGGGAGATTGGTGGATAATAAGAGATGAGATGAGTGAAGCTGTTAAAATATATGAGACGGGAAATAAATAGTAGATAGTATTTTTACAGTAATTGTATCACAATTACATAATTCAGCGATACCTTTAATAATAAAGAAAGCAAAAATTGCTCCAATCATTTCTTTAATGTAGGTTTGGTGATCCACAGCAAAATTGTAAGCTTGGTTCAAACTTTGTCTCTTTCTTTCTGCTTATTGTAGGGGTGTGTCATTCATTTTTTGCATCATGTGATAAACCTGGCATCACTCTGACTGATTATTTCCCTCCCCGGTTGAATAGTACCCTTTCTGTTGTGTCTTCCTGTATCATGTCCAGTGATTTGCATCCTGTATGAGACTCTAAACAAGTGGTTACAGGAAGGTAATTTGGGAATCACCTTGTGGCTTTAATAAAAGCTTTCAAGTCTGGTCAATGTACCAAGCGAAGGTAAGAAACACTGTGTATACAGTATAATCATCCATATATAAGGGTCATCTTTGTAAATTCAGTTCTTCTGAGAAGAGGTCCTTAGGAAAGTAACGTTAGAACCATAGAAAGTTATTTTTTAGGTCCGGGAAGTTCTTGGCAGTCAAATGAGGGTGGTGTTGGGGTGGTTCTTATTTAGTAAAATATGTTTGTGCAATTTCTAAATGTCGATAATTACTGTCATGAGCTCTTATCGCAAATGGATCAGGTGATGGGGTTTTCTGTTTAGGTTTCAGTATAGGTGTAGCACTGTGGTTTACTCACTGCACAGAAATAAAAAGCACTGTAATCCATTGTCAGAGACACTGCAGTCAGAAAACCTTCCTTTTCTGCATCTCCTGAAAGTTGGAATCCTTTTTTTTCTTCAGTAGGCTGCCTGAAGTTCAGAAAACCGAGCAGCTCAAGGTCCTGCTGTTTAATCTGTTGATACCAGAGTATTTTGTCGTAGTTCTTATCATGGTGGCTGCAGGTGATGTTCATTGATTCACCAGGTTGCAGAAGAATGTTTGAAGGAAACTGTGCAACTTTGAGACATGTCAAGTTTCCTTTTAAAAATAACAAAAGAACAATCAAATACAATGACTTTTTAAATTGAATAGATTAGTTGAGGAGGTAAAGACCAAACTTACCAAATAAGCACTGTATCACCATGTAAATAACTAGTGCACTAAACATGATGGCTGTTGTGACAGTTATCAGTTACAACAGGTTGAATGTAGTGGGTCTGATTCTGTGATGGTGAAGAAATTCACAGCAAACGTAAAGCAGCTTTGCTTGACGTTTTAGTGCATCACTACTGCCCCCTGTTTTGTAAAAAATAAATAAATACAGGGTCGCCACACACAACAAACATGTACATAAACTGTGTAAAAATCTCATTTTATCTGACGAAGATAATGTTGCTTTGGTCAGGATATCTGTCTGATAAATGGTTTTATTTATTCATACAGACTGTACACGTTATGGACCATCAGTGTGAGGTTTTTGTTGACATAGATAACAAATTTCAGCACTGTGGAAATACTTGCAGCACAGAAATACACTGCAGTGGCATCTGATGAGATACTTTCAAGTTTCAAAGTGCTGTTACTTGCTCCATTTCCATCTAGTTGAATTTTCATATCCAAACTGGATTCTGTATGTTTATTTTCTCTGTAAAGATAACCCAACAACTGTATATCTCCAGCTCTTGACTGTTTGTACCAAAGGATCATATTATGGCTTTGGATATTTTGAGAGCACCTTATCATTACTGATTCATGTTCATTCTGCATTAGCTCAAAAGGCTCTTGAAGAACTCTGTAACTAAATGATGGTCCTGTTAAATAAAAGAAACAACACAATGAAAGCATTGATCATTTGTATTTAAGCCAAGCCAAAGATGCATTTCAAACAAGATGTGCATTATTAGGTGTTTTCTTACCTGGCAAAAACTTTAAGAGAAATGAGACTGTGACCAGAATCTTGCTCATTTTGAGTCTGAGTAAAAACACTCATCAGTCTTTACATTTTCATAGTCAAGAAATTACTTCTTAAGCATGTTGGATCCACCTTTATAACTGCTTTAGGTGATCCCACCCATTTTCGTAATGCTGATTGATGAACCTTTATTTTTGCTATGTCTCTAAGTTTAATTTTACATGTGATGAACTGATGACCTTTGCCTAAAAATCTAAAGGTGATGTTTTCACAATGTCAGATTAACCTTGACAATAACCAGGATAAACTGAACTTCCACACCAACATGTGGTCTCACCTTTTCAGTGGTTAAGCAGGTGTACCATGTATGTAGCTGTGTAGTCTAATAAAGAGGTTTTTGATATTAAATGACTGCGTCTGTAGCACTGTGCATAAGAAGCTGCACAAAAATATGTAGCACGGTCTTCCCCTTGTCTCATTTTGTAAATCTGTAGTGAGAGCGATTTCCCATTTCCAGTAACAGCAAAATGTCCTTCAAATTCTTCTTCAATTCTATTAATAGCAGTAGTTCTTACATAACCAATAAGTTTAAGAGCAGTGTCGGTGCGAGTGCGCTGATACCACAATATCGTATCATAGTTTGGAATTTTGTGGCTGCAGGTAAGAGTCACATTCTCCTCAGGTAGACACAGCACATCAGGTGGAAATTGGGCAACATCTTGGCAAATCAAAAGGTCTAGATAACAAATGAAACATAGTTAATCATGCACAACATTGTCCATTTGACAGATATTAATGTTCATTTCATAAATAACTCCACCTGATAGGAAGGACACACAAATAATAAATGGAAATCTGACCATGTTGAGTTTTAAACTGGTAAAATTTGTTCAACACCCTGATGACAAATAATTTCATGCAGGATATGGCTTTGACTGACACTGTATGTTTCTGTGATCTCACAAACGTGACACAATGACCCCACCCCTTTCATGGGAAGTTAATGAAATCATTTGTTTAAATTAATTCATAAAGGCATAAACGTACAACCTTTATACAAGTACTGAAATAATTACATATGGGGGCTTTTATGAACCACCTTGTTGGTGGTTGTGTATAATCCTTGACTTCTTTATGTCTATATGAATAAGAGTACATTTGACTGCAGTTCCTTAAAATAATGGTCCTTTAATGCAACCAATGCTAAAGGTAAATTTGAGTCTTAAATGTAATTCATGAACCATCAGTAACAGATTGGCTGTGAATTCAAATGCACTGGAACAAATGATTCTTTGTTTTACATTGCCATATTTTTACATTGCCATATTTTTTTTCTAATGCTTTTCTTTTGTCCCTCATTATGTGATCAGACAAATTTTAGGGAACTAACCACCTTTTTGTATAAAAGCAGTCAAACAAGTCTCCATGCTTTACATGGGTGCAGATAAGTTGCCAGTTTAGTAAATGTAAGTCACCATCAAGAACAGTCCATACTACAATGTTTAATATAGTTGTTTGAATGTTCTAATAATACAGGTAGCTAAACGCTTGAGTAGAGAAACGGACCTAAGGAGTAGATAATTGAAGGCAGAAGAAGATCTGAGAGTACAGAATGGAGTGCAGAGATGAAGATGATCAGAGAGATATGGAGGTGCTAAGTCATGAGCTTTAAATGTAAGTAGGATAATTATGAATCGGATGTGGTACTTGACAGTAAGCCAGTGAAGCTTTCCCCCTAAATATAGTATGTAACCAAGCTTTGGTAATGTAAATGTGTATATTTGTTATGCCAAATAAAGCTACACCAGTGGCCTGTCAGTGGTCACTAAGCTATCAGAGCATCTCCAAAACCTGCATCTTTTGCCTTGAAAGGTCAGTGTCTTGACAATGAACCAAGAAAAAATGGTGGCACCCCAAACACAGGATCATGGGTGGCAAAGGCTCATTTATGCACTTACAGACTGAAGGCTGGGCAGTGTGGTACAACAGACGAGCTCCTGTAGCTCAAATTGCTGAACAAGTTCATGCTGGGTCTGATAGAAAAGGTCAGAATTAACAATGCATAGCCGTTTCTTGCCTATGGGGCTGCTGGCTTAGCTTAGATAACCAGATTTTTACTACATAATTTGGGTACTAAACTACAGTTATAGATTTTTATTTATAGTCACGTATGTGGTTGGATGTATTGTATTTATTAGGACAAAATTTAACGTTGTAAATAAGCAAATGTTTGTGTAAGTAAAGACATATACATTATGTTTCTGTTATATCTACTCTAAAAATACTGCTCATTGTTGTGGTTTAGCAGGTGTATCAAGCTGCCATTACTCATAAAAGTAAGGTTTTTGTTATTAGGGCAGGGCACATTTAGCACTGTGCATAATATGCTGCACAAAGGTACTTGGTACTGTCCTTTACTCCTTTTGCTTGTAAAATCGTTAGGGAAACTGATGATTGGCCATCTCCAGTCATGGCAAAATTAACTTCATATTCCTCTTTCTCAAATTTTTTTGTGCTCTGATAATAAGCGTAACCAATGAGATTCAGTTTGGTATCACCATGTTCCTGCTGATACCACAGAATTGTATCATAGCTCTTAATGTTGTGACTGCAGGTAAGAGTTACATTTCCCCCAGGGAACAATAGTACGTCAGCAGGATTCTGATGAACATCTTTGCAAAATATAAAACCTGATGAAAGAAAAAATCACTGATTTCACTTGAAAGTATCAAACATGTAAATGAAACAATATTGACATCATATTACCTGATGAAAAGCTCACATAAATCAATATGATCAGATTTTTATTTGTCATCATTCATTTATACTGGTAATAGAGACATGAATAAATAAAACAACTGATCATGACTGGATCAGTTTATAGAGGAGAGGCAGGATATGACATCATTACAGTGTTACACGCCATGATGACTAGTAAGAGAGAGACAAACAGGCAAATTGAACCATCAGTTTGTGATGAAATTAGAGAAGTTGGGACTGTATGGAAAATGCTTAAAGAAAAAATGTAGTGCTCATTATAATTTAATTAGATTTTTGGATCCTTGTTTTTTTCTGGTCAACTTTATTTTATGATCTAATAAATCTCCATTTCTCTATTTCAGGCCTTCAATCTATTTAAAGTTTAGATTGATTCCAGGAAAGTTTAAAGAAGGATTGGTGCGGATTTTCTTATTATTCCTCTACACTGCATAATATCATAAAATAATTTAAGAAATATTGTGGATTTTTATTCTGTCAAGAACTACAATATCTGATTCACCCACATAGACAAGGGGTTGCTTTGGTAATTCTTTGTCAAGCAATTCAAAACATTAGCTAAATTTACAAAATACAAAGTATTTTATGTTTTATGTTCAGAAGAGTCATTTGGACACGTGTATTATGATCACATAAATTAGTTTTCCAGGTTTTCTTGGGAAGAAACGGGCACGGCAACCAAGATACGGTTCATCCATACAATTATTAGGGACATGTCCAAATGTACTATTACTTTGATACATTTTACTCTAGTATGAGTCAGGTTACTAAAAATCGGCCATCTAAAAAGTAAAAGTGGAGAGAGAGAGAGTGAGTACACTTAATTACTTTGTAACCCTTAATCTGACTGGTCCTATGTGGCTGCCATTCGTGGTGTCAAAATATAAAACGTCCGTATAGCCCTTCTGCCACCTAGAGGCCATATGTTTTTATGTTTACTAGTAGTAGACAATTGTGTTTTTTTACGTAAATGCTTGAATAGTATCTACAACTAAACTAAAGATGAACAATAATCTAAAAGAATGTTGCTGTCGCACGGCTGGTTAGCAAGGATTTTAAGAATCAGGCTTAGCTTCTCTGGGATACCAGAGAACATGGAGAGAATCAGAATTTTATTGGGGCACCAAGTAAATGAATACATTAAATTACAACAGGTTTTCATATTAGCCATGCACTGTGTGTCAGTTAATTTTAATTAAACATTTTCTAACTGCATGTATTTTAAAAGTAATCAATAATTCTAAAACACATCAATTTGTTATGATCAACATATTGTGGTGTGGTTAAGCAGGTGTAAGGCTGAACAGTGGAATAAAAGAAGGTTTTTGTTATTAGCAGAGGGCATGTGAAACATTGTGCATAAGAAGCTGCACAGAAGTACAAAGCATTGACCTCCATAGATCTTGTTTGATTAATGTGTAAAGATACTGATGATTCTCCATCTCCAGTCAGATAAAATCTTCCTGCATAATCTTTCTCAATATTTTTAGTAGTCTTGTATCTTGCATAACCGAGGAGTTTCATGTTGGTGTCTCCTTTTGTTTGCTGATACCAGAGTACTGTGTCATAATTGTATATGCTGTGCCGGCAGGTAAAAGTTATATTCTGCTGAGGTAGACACATCACATTAGCAGGAGTCTGGTGTACATCTTTGGAAAAAAAGAACCCTAAAGGGGAAAAAAGTGTTAAACGTTTAAATTACTTTCCCCCCATTTATATTTATTTCTTTATTTGAGAAGGTATAATTTACCAAGCACTAGTAATCTTACCTGAAAAGCAGCTCACAAAAATGAGAACCTTAACTGTAAACTTCATACTGATTTAAACACACTGGAGAAAGAGAACAATGATTACTTAGGCAAAAAAGTTGGCATCATTATCATGCTCGTGTCTGTACCATAGCATTTGATCACTCTGAGGTTAAAAAAAAGGAGAGTGGTGTAGAGGGAGGGTGTTATTACTTTAAATGTAAACTGTATTGGGATTTCATGCCATGCAATTATTTTTTTTCTCTTCTCTGAAATGGTTTAATTGTAAGAATAAAAACAAAAGAAATAAAGAAATTAACATCCATTATTGGGTTTACCACATTTTTATGTAGGAAGCCTGTGCAATAACCCCCTCCCCCAAGGTGGTTTTGCAGCTGCATAATCTAAATGATTGATTTAATACAGGTTTTTGTTATTAAGAGAGGGCAAGTGTGGTACTGTGCATAAGAAGCTGCACAGAAGTATAAAACACGCTTCTCTTCTTTAATTGCTTTGATTTGTAGTGAAACTGATGAACGTCCATCTCCGGTCATGCTAAATCTATCTTCATATTCTTTCTCAACATCTTTTTTATTCTGATAATAAGCATAGCCGATAAGTTTCATGCTGGAGTCTTGTGTTTGCTGGTACCACAATATTGTGTTATAACTCTGAATGCTGTGGCTGCAGTTAAGAGTTACAGTCTCTCCGGGTAAACATGAAACATCAGCTGGAGTTTGATTAACCTTCTCACAACTGAAAAAAACTAAATACAGAAAAAAAATCTGTTATACAGGTTTACTAGATGTTTTTTATCAGATTACTGAACTATATTAGAATATATTACCTAACAGACAGCATGTACAGATGATAAATCGAAAGAAAATAATAATCATATTAATTAATTAAAGCTGGTAAATAAAAATATGTAATGACCTACTGAACACTACTGTCAGTACAGTAACAAAGACTGTAATATGGGGTGGTACCGTCGAGGGTTTTCTCAAGGGGTGGGGTGGGGAGAGGAGTCAGAAATCATGGCTATAAATGAGTCTAAACTAATTTCTGTTGAACACAGTAAACATATTTTTGCCAGTAATAAAGTCTCATACTCCCTGAAGTGTGCACCCCACATATTTGTCATTAAAAACATAATTAGCATACTTTATACATCGATGTTTTAATTTAATGTATCTATTTTTATATATATGACAATAAATATATAGGGTCACTTTACTGCTCCTGTTAAGGGTCGCTACAGCAGATCATGGTCCGCATTAATGCATTGGCATGGCTATTATGATGGATGCCCTTTTTGACACAACCCTCCGATTTATCTGCACTTGGGACCTTCATTACAATGCACTGGTCTGTGTAGCTTAGTGGCTAATGTGGGGTCTAGCCGACCAGTCCCAACCCAGTAGTTTAGACTCTTGGTTGGAGTTATTGTCCTAGTGGTAAATCCCGCTGCTCCACCTGGCACTTTTGATTTTGATCAATATCTCCTTATTCTGAATGTAACAGGTAATCTGTCTTTAATATAAATTGAGATCTTGGGATTGTCTGTACCATTTGATCATAATTTGGAACACTAGAGGAAAAAAACATGTTAGGATAAAATCAGTAATGTTAGAAATGGTAAAAAATGGTAAAAAGAAAGGAATGATTATATTAGTAAAGTATCATTATTGCATTTATGATGCTGAAAGCTTGCATCATGGTGAATGTTCTGGTGTGTGTGCTGTGCTCTGCATTCCCACAATTTATAAGCATGGTGCCCACATCTGGTAAAACTCAAAAGTGCATCCTCTATAATCAGCAGATAAAGTTCGTAGATGTACTTCCTTTGCATCTGGGTCCTACTGGGTTTGGAGCCTTCTGTCTTTCCTCATCTAAACGAGCTTGTATTAAATAAAAAAATCTGTAAGATGAATTTGAAATATTACACACAATTTCTAAATATATAGTTTCCATCTCTTTTGTATAAATTGTGTTGTGTGTACTGCACACTAACTTTAATATTTTTTTCCTCAGTGTTGTTACGTGACTTTGCGATGGAAATTGACACCTGATCAACAGCTGCAGATTTTAGACATTAAGGCTCTAAATACCTTTTTGTATTGAATATATCACATTTGCAGCACAGTGTAATATGCAACACAGAAATACGCTGCACTGTCTTTAGATAAAAGATCTTTAAGAATCAAAGACACATTTTTGTCATTTTACATTTGTATTTACAACATGATTACTGACTTCTGAACACATGACCTTATATTTACTTGCCCTTGAGTCAGTAATAAGATTTGAAAATGGCACCTGCTAAACAGCTGCAGGTGTTATTGGGTATTAAGACTTCCACCAAAGAAGTTTTTGTATAGCGTATTTCATCTTTGTTGCACTGTGTAATATGCAGCACAGTAATACACTGCACTGTCTTTAGACAAAAGTTCCTTAATAGTTAAAGATACATTTTTATTTCCATCACCAGTCATCTCCACTTTAGTTTTAAAGTCTGGCTCATAACTCCCATCTGATTTTCCCACTTTATATCCAATAAAAGTCAAATCTTGATCTTGGGTTTGTTTGTACCAGTTGATCTGATTGTAGTTCAGCACACTGTGCAAACACTGAATGTTTACAGCTCTTCCCTGGTCCCCAAATACATCAGGAGGACTCTGGATGACACGATTGGCACTTTGAATTAGATCTGATGATAAAAGAAAACTATGAAGTTAGAATTAACTGAAAATAATTATTATTATACATATTCAATCTTTAATGTATTTTAAGACTTAATTAATTATTTAATTTTAAGATTTTACCAGTAAGGTATATCAGTAAAATGAATAGAATGCTGATAGCGTGGATCATGATGAATGCGTTGTCAGGCTTCACTGTGGTGAAACGACTCTTAATACAAGTGCTTTTTGATTGGGTGGAGGTTGGTGCCTACATCTGGACAAACCCAGAATTACATTACACTAGATAAGCAAAAAAAAAAATCTCCAAGCTCTACAGTTGTGCCATATCTTCTAGTGTTTTATAGCACATGATATATATGACACATTGGTTTGGTATTGAGTGAAACCAGTGAAGATTTCAAAATTCCCTGTTGCTCATGATCAAGTCAGGAGGATTCTGCTGAACACCAAGTAGAACAGCCTGTATAAGGAAAACATTTTTACATAAATACAGAACCTTACCAAATCTTTCAACATTGCACTAAGCTTAATTTAAAATGTAAGGAAATGCCAATATGACAAATAATGGTAAATGATGAAAGTGAACGTATTGCTTTATCCTTCTAAATCAATGGCAGCATATGCATCCCCCCTTCACTTTACATAAACGTTCCAGTATGATGTCACTCTAAAATTTAAAAAACAAACCCAGTGTAATTCGATCACTGAGTACTTCATTACATATGTGGTTTGTGGCTTATCCTTTTAGATGGTGGTTTGCATTATTGAAGTGGTATAGTTTTTATGCTGGATGCCTTTCCTGATGCAACCCTCCCATTTATCCATGCTTGGGACCCGTTTTTTTCACATTCTTGTGGCTAGTTACCTAATAGACCATTTAACGTCTCCAATTAACCTTGTGGCATGATTTGGACTGTGGTTTAGAGGTTTAAATTAATACAAATAAATACATCGATATACAAACCAGAGCTTAAGTTGATCTCTCTTATCAGTGCACATTTTCTGATTAAAGGATACTCTTGGCTTTTGTTAAATAACTATTCTCCTCACAAAAAAACTGCTGCACTGCACTTACACCAGATTAATACATACTAGCATGTAATTTCAAGTTCATGCCCATGCAGTGCTGAAAAGGCAGAACAACCCCATCTGTGGGCTACCCCTTTGATGGTTAAATAGGGGTACAATTGGGCAGCTGTTTAGAAAAAGTTGCAAATAATTAACTTGCAAATAATCTATGGCTTTATAGATGTTCAATCATCCACTATCCAGCAGCTGTGGTAAGCACTGTTTTCAGCATGGCTTCATATACCTCCAAATAGCAGGAGGTAATGGCCCTCCAGGACTGTTTAGCTTCTGTCCTTGCTGCACACGGTGGTTATTCTGGATATTCACTAGTGCTCATAATATTACTCAATAGTATAAACCACTTAAACTGGTGTGGCAGGTGTACAGATAGTGAGAGATGAGTTTTTGTTCAGTGAGGAGGAAACACTGATGCACTGTGCATACGGACTGCACAGAAGTAAACCGCACTGTCATCCAGCCTCAAGTCTTTAATAGTAAGTGTGCCATTATTGCGCCCATTTCCATCCAAACTAATTTTTTCCTTAAGGTCTTCCTCAGGATATGTAAACCCTGTATTGAGATATCCTAGTAAATGTAACTGGTTATTAAATTGTTTATACCAGAGCATAACCTCGTGGTTTGGTATTGAGTGAGAACATTTAAGATTTGTATTTTCATCCTTGTTTTTGATCAGGTCAGAAGGGGTCTGATGAACCTTGTAAGCAGATGAGCAGCCTGTGTGAAAATAATATATTGAATGAATACTTTTAAATAACA
>JAYDZF010000009.1:17439600-17449980 GCA_034509105.1 Microcambeva barbata
TTTTGACTGACTGTGTTTGATCCCCCAATAGAGTAATCCAGGTCCTTTCTGTGTATAGTTTGCATGTTCTCCCCTTCCACAGTCCAAAAACATGCCTGTTAATGAATTGTCCTATAAGCACCTGGTCCAAAGTCTGTATAGATATAGAGGGTTGTCTTAGGAAGGGCATCCAGTGTAAAAATTCACTATGGTGCCCCTCAATCGGAACAGCAGGAAAAAAGAGACTGTCTAATTGGACAAACTGGATACTGCAGCAGGCAGGTAAAAAGAAGAAATTGTCATTACACAATGAGACGGGGGAGGGGGTGTATGCTAGGTACAGCGGTTCTAATTCAGAGAAGGGGTCTGCAAAAGTGGAGGCAATCAGGGTAATTGAATATGACTAGATTGAAAAAAGGAAAAAGCATGAATATAGATAGATCAAAAAGCATAATGCATTAGTCATCTCCCTTTTTTATATCAGTGTGGTGAAGTGAGTAAGATAAATGAATCATAATGTTAAGCCTTGAAGGAAATGTAGCTTATAGTTTTGAGTATTATGATGAGGCCAAATGTAATTTATCATAATTTCTTGCCAGAAAGTAATACTCAGATTGCCAAAACATCATAATTTGTAGTGATAATAAACTAATTCACTGGACACTACATGGGGAAAAAGCAGGCTGTGAAATAAAGCCTGGATTTTTTTTCCTGCCCATTTCCACACCTCCGGTTCAGGACCCCCACCTGAAAGTCAGTCTAGGAAATAAATAAATAACAGCCGTCATGACATCAAAAGTAAATAGAAGCAAATCATGCATTCAACAGAAACAAAGTAACATTTGTAAGCCTGCCATCACACCTGTCTGGGGATTTTGCAGAGGAGCAAGAAGCAACAGGAACTAAATGTAAATTCTTGCTATTTCAGATTATCCTAAAATTGTAAAAATGTATACAAGCATCGAGAGGTCCAAAGTGTCAACGTAAATAAATGCATAATGATTTTTTAAACGGACATGGTAAATATCAGAAGCAACAAATGGTGAGACAAAGCTGATGAATACAAATATATTCAAGAAAAACATAACAACGACAACATGAATACATATAGTAGCTGGGTGCATGTAAAATAAACTATACCCAGGTGAAATAAAACGATTATGGATATAAGCAAGTAGAAATCAAAAGTAATTGGGAAGCTCTTGTGACTGTTTCTGTTCTATATCATATTCATAATATAATATGTTGTAACAAAAACATTTATTCAAGGAAAATCCTTGGCAAATTTCTTTTTGAACAGTTCTTGCATGTACACATCCCAGAAGTCTTCATATTTATTTGATACGATCGAGGCACATTCACTTTCTGTGGGTTCACTCACACAAATGTGCATGAAATGAATGTAATGCACCAAAGGTACAATTATTTGAGAGCATGCAGCTTTGTGTAGATTTACTGGTTCACAAATACCCATAGGCACCTTTGTCATGAGTATTTGGCTTTGGTTAGAAACGGAGAGGGTGGTTTGGCAAGGGATTTGTATTTTCCAAGAGAGCTTATGGTCTAGATTTAGTGGCATCTGATGTGATGATGATCTTGTAATTATAATTGTATCTGAGCATTTATCTCCCCTAATGCCCTGTGCAAGTGGCATTGTCATCCTGTAAGTTACCGCTCCCTTCATGATAGAAATGTTCCATGATATTGGTCAGTTCATCAGGCACACTTAACATGGATCTCTAAAAGAACAATGGACCCAAACTCCATGTGTGAATGCAGCGTTGAATTCCTATTTACACAATCAAGTACACTTATTCGCCTGTGGAATCAAAACGCTGAGGAACTGCATCACAAATGAACATGACTATAGAAGAGTGAAGTCATTTGTCTTGGAAATTCAAAATAAATGAATGCTGGAAACAAGAACCATTTTACATTCAATATGGACTCAACCAAATAGAAGCTGTGATGGGTCTAACTGCTGTGGAGATCAGCAGTGGGCTCAGATTGCAGAATTATGTCCATCTGCACTGTCACTAATGGCCAGAAGAGGGCACAGATAAACGTATCTGCATTTCATCAGTAATGACACACTGCACCTGGAAGATCCTTCTTGTTTGGCTTTTGCTTGCTCGCTCATTGGTTTTTGGTTGTATTGTGTCCATGCCCAATGGACTTCTGTACACATTGGATTTGGACTACATATGTGTTTAATCCATTTAATTAATTTCATTACTTTCTTCCAGGTGAATCATCAATTCAAGACTTACTGATTTACATCTTAATATGTGTTTGCAGGAAGAATGGGACACGATGAAAGCCAAACCACTAAATCACTCTGTATCCTTGGTGCCAAAACCTCTAAATTTCATTCCAACTTTTTGGGAATGTGTTGCAGTAGGTTGACCTGACCAAAACATGAAATATCTCATGCTCAAACTGTTCAATAAAATAAAGCCAGTCAAAGCAAATGTGAAACAATATGATTTTGTTTCTTATTATTTAACTTTATATGCTGTCCCAACTTACTAATTTGGAGATATACAATCTGTTCCATTGTTTACCCTCTGGGAAACGGCTTTGCTCTATCAATGTCAGGACTGAGAGGTTAGGAAGGAGCTTCTTTCCTTAGGCCATATGGATAATTAACATTTAAAATACACCAGCACACTCAAATACACACACTTATACCGCCTGCATATGTACAAGACTCCACGAAGGTCACTGGATTGTAATCACTTAAATCCTTTCCACAGTATTGTGATATGTGTACTTGAATAATAAATATTTATAATCATATAATGCATTGTAATCATTAAGTGTAAGTTAAAGTGTAAGGTGTTTTACTAGCTCTGCACCAAGAGAATATAGTATATGATATAATCAGATCAAACTTTCAAACAACCATAGGGATATAAAACCCAAGTATATCTAAGAAACACAAGTGATCACATTATTTAGGCCACATGAGACACCATCTGATTTCCACTTTTATAGACATTCAATGACGCTTTGAGGGGATGATGATGATCTTGTGATTATATGATATTGGACTTTGATAATATTGGTCAGTTGATAAGTCAAAATTAACACGGATTTGCAGTAACCAGTCTTAAAGGACAATGGACCCAAATCTATCCCATCTTGAAATACATTAATAGTCTGTCTGAAATAATCATTAAATGTTTATATTCTTTAAAAGATGAGTTCAAACCGTTCTGAAGAACTACAGGATAATTACATTCTTTCAAAAAGATTTATTTTCATAGATGATTTGATAAGACAAATAGTTTGAATACCTGGTGACAGAGAAAAAGAACCCAGTGTTCGTTTCAGAAGTACAGAGCGTAACAAGTTGTACTAAAATTAATCCTGATCATAATTTTAATAGTGCTGATGGGATTCCATGCCTCTTTTTGAGAATAGGGTCAGCATGGGCACTGTGGCCATGTCTGTTGTTACACAGCACCATGTATCCTGCAATGTGTATTCTCACATGGCATTAACATTTTATGTAATTTGTGCTATTGAGCAACATGTGCTAGCCTTTGCTCTCAACCACTTTGCCAGCTGTTCTTCTTTGGACCAGTTTTGGCATATACTGTGGTAACCAGTGTGTACTGAAAACATGGCTTGCTGTTTTACAGATGCTCTAGCCAAGTCATTAAGCAAACACAAATTGGTTCCACTTTAATTTCTGTCATTGTACCTGCTTTCAAGACAGTAACTTTAATTCCTAACTGTTCAGATTTGGGGTTTGAACCAACAACTTTATGCTTACTAGTCCAGCATAGTAACCTTTGGGCAACAACTGCCGACTGCAACTGCTCTTTAACTTCCTTCATTTGCTGCTTCAGTTAGAGGTCGCCACAGCGGCTTGAGATCTGCATTATTGATATGGCTTAGTTTTTATACCAGATGCCCTGCCTGATACAACCCTCCCATCTGGCTAGATAATGTCTGCTTGTTTTTGGACTGGTACTAATAGTTGGTGCTAATTGGTAGCAATGTTGCATATAATTTCTTTTAATGAAAACGTACACAGTCCTCTGTGGGTCTGTGTTGTCCATGTGATGGGGCATTACACAGAAGTAATGCAATAACAGGTCCTGGCAGTTCGGATAAGACCAGCTTTGCAATAAAATAATGCAGCTGGCAACCACACAAAAAGAGCTTTAGGGATGTATGCAGCAGTCTGAGATAAATGTCTGTGTGTGTGTGTGTGTGTGTGTGTGTGTGTGTGTGTGTGTAATCTTAAACTACATTATTATTATTCAGATGATTGAACAAAATCTAACATTTTACAAACAGAAGTTACATTTGAAGCATCTAGCAGATGCTTGTAATTAAAGTGAATTTCAGTTCTCATTGAATACAATTAAAGCAACTGAGGTTCAAGAGCCTTGTTCAGGGGCCAAATAAAGGCAAAATGTGATAGTGAGGCTTGGACCTTTGATCTTCTAAATAAAAAAAGGTAAATAAAATATAAAAGACCAAATTGATTACAAACGATTACAGTTAAATAATCTTTGCCATTTTTCAATCACCAGTTTATAATCCTAATGAAATGATTATTGTACTACTTTAAATTAAACATAGATTTAAAAACATCCCTTTTCCTAGAGCACCTGAAGTCTTTTGCATCTGTCATCATTATCATTTTAAGCATGCTAATGCCAAATCCCAGAAACATTAATGTAGGTGTAAAGGACCTTCTTGCTGACATGACATAGCTACCCATTGAGCCACCTTGCTGCCCCCAGTCTTACAAATGTTAAATGAATTTCTCATCAGAAACTTTAAATAAAGGTCACTCAATTGTAATACTTTTTAATTTGGGGTGTCCAACAAGCTCATGGTCCTCTATTCAAGTGTTCTTGGCCATATAGTGTATGTTCGACAACTGCATCTTGTATTGGATCAGGCATTTTGAAAGACAACACCATTGTTGTAGATAAACACTTCAAGTGGGTTTAATCAGTATTAGTGTCAGCATTTCTGTGTACACAGCAAAGACAATTTAGTCGATTCCTGGACCGCCAGCCACACTCAGCATATTAAACATGCTCGGCAGACATACAAGATAGAGATATGTTATCATAGGGTAACAGCACATGGCTTAAAGGACCACCTCCGATTGATTAAATGGTGGAACTGGTGTGAAATGAAACATTTCAGGACAAGCTTAGCCTTATCCAGGGTGTCAAACGAGTTAGCCATGCTGTTCAGAGTAACTAGAAAATAAGTTGAATGTAGCAGCTTATGTGGACACCTTTATTAAAGAGGAAAGGCTTTAAGTTCTAAACACTATTCATTTGTCTGTCACTGCTGTGCTCAAATCCTTTTAAAACCAAACATTGGATAGATTAGGCAATGTCATGCCCAACACGAGATCGTACAACCCCAAATTAGAAAAGTTGTTCTGTTTCTGCATTAATGCTGTTATTACAGAAGAGTAAATGCTGTCTAGGGCACTTAAACGGTCACATACAATAACAGACCATGACTTTTGGACTTTTGCTGATAATGGTCTGGATGGTCGTTTACTTCTTTGGTCCTGGGCACATGGTGTCATTTAAAAAAAATGTTGAAAGCTGATTTGTTTTACTACAATATGTTTCCAAAATGTGATGGTCCATCCTAGATGCCTCAGAGCCCGTAGAAGTCGACACTGGTTAACAGAAAGCTTCCTTTTGCACAGTAAAGTTGTAAATGGCACATGTGATAATATCAGCTGTTGTTAAAAGGGATGGAAGATCACAGGTATTCAGCTTAAGCTTCACCTCTGGCCAATACACACTGTAATTCCTCAGGATTCCTTGGAAGGTTTAATGACATTGTTAACTGTAAAGGGAGAAATATTCAGCCTTCCTGACCCCAGCAATTTTCTAATTGAATTGCAGGCTTTTGAATTACATAATGTCTGTCTCATTTACAGCTGCCATTCAAGGATAACTAGTTAACAAATCTGGCATGCTGGCATACAGTACTGTTATTTTGTTTTTTATAAATAAGACATGGCACCTGCTGTGGAATGCTGAGAAGGTGCAGATCGGTAATGGCCTGTCTCCCCCAGAGAAAATCTTACATCTAACGCTCTTATATCTACCAAATTTCTAACATTGGCCCAGTGGGTAGCTAGGTCACTTCAAACTCAAAGGAAGGTTTATTGGCATGACAAAAAAGGACATTTGTAATATCAAAACTACAGGGTAAATTAAAAAATAACATCAGGAAAGTAGAAATATATACAAAGAAATTGATTAATAATAAAGGTGTATGACAAGAAAATCAAGAATATCATATTTGAAGTTTGCCTGCCTAATTTCCTCCTGGAGTTCCTTCAATACTCTAAAATCATGCAGTCGGGTTCTCTGAAGGTAGAGGAGATTTCAGAACCAGTCTGGACCAGCAATGCACAAGCAGCATCACAGCTCTTCAAACCCGTGCAGTTTGCAATTAGAAAATGAATAAAATGAAGCGATGAACCTTTCCAAATAATGTAGCTGAAATGTGAAGAGGGAAGTGTGAATTTTATTTAATTGGGTAAATCCAAGAACTGTGGTAAGAATTGTTAACAAGGGTCAAATACCAGCAGACAGGGTCATCAAAAACACATCCATGAACCTGAACCAAGCGGGCACCAGAAAATAACTGCATGAAAATAAAGAAAACCCCTTTGAACATGAAAGTAAGCTTGACATAAATAAAACACATGTGGTA
Source organism: Microcambeva barbata (assembly GCA_034509105.1). Classification (NCBI taxonomy): domain Eukaryota; kingdom Metazoa; phylum Chordata; class Actinopteri; order Siluriformes; family Trichomycteridae; genus Microcambeva; species Microcambeva barbata. The sequence goes on from JAYDZF010000009.1 coordinate 17,446,303, forward strand.
CTTATACTGAGAATAATAAAAAGATGGAACACATTACACACAAGGAGTAGAAACACAGTGGGAATTGTATCATGATTATAAAACAATCAATAACCAAAACAAACATTTGATAAAACTATTTAGACATCCTGAGTAAGAAATATATATTTTTATATCCGGTCGCTCCCAGGGTTCAGACTTGCGACAGGCACTACAGAGCACTGGATTATGCATCCTAGTGACTGGATTGTGACTGGAGTGATCATTGTATCCAATTAAAAAAGATGCATGTTTTTGGAGTGTGGAAGGAAACTGGTTCACACAGAGGAAACAAGTCAGACATCAGGAGAACATCCAAACTCCACACAAAAAGGATCTGGAATGGCCTACCTGTGGATCAAATAAAGGACCATTTTGTTGCAAGGTGACAGTACCCACCATGCCACCCCCCACAGAAAATAGTTTAGAGAAAACCCTTTCTTGTTTCAGCATGGCTGTGCCCCTGTGTACAAAGCAATATCATTAAGGACATGAAGAACAGAAACTCCAGTGGCCTCTAGCCTCACTGAACAGAATTAACTGGAACATAAATTTAAGCTTTCTTTATCACTTCAGTGACTGAAGAGAAATGTGTGAATTGCTGCACAAACTATTCTTATTAATATCATTTTAATTATTTCCATCTTGTTCTACAGAGACAAAAAGTACAAGGTAGGAATTCTATGAACATATGTGTTAGGACTTAAAGGTGAGCCATCTTTGCTATCTTAACGACGGAAGAAGTACACTTTGCATGGCATGAAAGAGGGATGCACTAAGTCTCTTAATTATCCGTTGGTGTGTTATGAGCCTAACATGCAACACACCAATCAGCATGCCACTTGCCATTCCCTTTAAGAGACTTTGGCGGATTTGGTGTTTCAGTGGCTCAGTTACTTGAACTTGTCCAATGCTTCTCAGCAGAGGAAACTGACCTCCCCATTAACCACTGTGAAGGTGCCCGAGCACTTCAGTGATGAAGAAATTAGTCAAATGCAGTGATGTCCAAATACAGTATGATTTTATAGGCCAATATAGGAATACACCAGCAATTAACCTAAACACACCTCATTTTGAGACTACCACGCCCATTGGCAATAATATATTCACCCATCAGCGTAAACGCCATTGCTATTTTAATGACACAGATGCAAGGCGTGAAAATCGACTGTTTGCAGGGAGTAAGATAGCAATGCGCAGGGTGTAAGTCTGTTTAGACTCCCTGCCAACTGAGAGTTCTTATAGGCACCAGAAAAAAATAGAATAATTATAGTAATAGTAATAATGTATCCTGCATTCAGGTCTGTTTATGTGATAACAACACGTGTATTGGTGCCTGAGTGTCTATATAAGCATACTTTTATCATAAAAGAGAATCTCTGCATAGGTTGTAAGAATGAAGGTCACTATAGACTATTGTTGTGAACTTAAAGGACACATTTGGTAACTCGGCATACACTAGAACAAGAAAAAACACCAGAACATGTAGATTTATTCACAATTAGCAGATAAACGACTCTCACAATAATGAAACAGGTACTCAGACTCTACAAATTGAATCCCAAGCACCTTGCCGCTCGCCATGAGAATCATTGCAGCCTTAAGATTAATGTCTCTTCTATATAATCAACAGTTTCATTAATTTGCCCAACACACACGTTTTCCCAACCCCATTTCAATAAAGTTGCTAATAGACTGAAGGTGTTTGTGTTCATGCCTATAGATTCTGCTCTTGAAATGGATTGGAGCTGGAGTACGCTATCATGCTGGATAACAGCGAGGGATTATTATTCCCTGTTTTTATTCTTCTGCTGCATTTCATTCCTCTCACATCCCAAATCTCAATTTGACTTGTTTATCTAAATCAATTCAAACAGGCTCAGCACTCTCACTCCTCAGGTGATATCCCCGAGCTGTGATTTATTGATGCGGCACTTTAAAATTGATATCCTGAAAAGCTAATGAGAAGGCTGGCTGATTTCTTTGACTCCCAAATTCCCCTGACCACCGTCCTCCCTCAATCATCCCCTGTCCTCCCCGGTCTATAATCGGACATTGGAATTGTAACAAACAGTAAAACTAGCTTCAGCTTACATTTGTTTTTCTGTGTCCTTCTGCTTCTTGCTTTCAAATCAGAAAGGGTTTTTTTTTTGGCAAAGAAATAATATAGACAAGAACAAAAGAAAACAGGGCCGAACTGGCCAAATTCCAGAGATGTCTTTGTTCATTGTTTAACTTTGCTTCAGAGACACTTTTTATTGGTCTTTTGTAACTAAGTGTAAACTAACATGAAAAGAGAAATTTGTTTTTAGGGTATGTTTTTCGTCCAGGGAGATGTGTGGAGGGGGCGGCATTCAGCAGTAATTTTGTAGTCATAGATACGCCAGTTATAAAATCCATTTAAGCCTAGAGTCAGCCTGAAGTACCTCTAATAAGTAATCCTGCATATGTAAGTAATGACTAAACGCACAGTCATTTTAGTCATCTTGTCCATTATAGTTGGCCTTGGAAAACATTTAATAGTTAAAACCAGTCAATTATGTGTATTTGTTGCATTTAAAAGCATGGATTAAGCATCTGGTGTGTTCCTCGGTTACATTCTGATGTATTAATCCAGTTCTATTTTCTTTTATAACAGCATTATATCGTATAAACCAGCATTATAAGCATTTTTAATTTAGAATACTCTTTTCCTGACTCACTGTGCAGTGAAATCCATCCTCTGCATTTATAAATAAATATATTAGAATAGTTAAATACACTGTTTTACAAATATTGTTACGTGCAAATGATGTTTCCAGGATTTAATGCAGGGGTGTTTGTGACTGGCCTTAAGGGGGTGATGTTGTTCTTTTTGTGTAAACTGTACGTGTCATGCTTTGTTCTTTCATGATTTAACTCACATCTTGTCCTAGTTTAGAATAAGTAGGTACATATAAATAAAATAAAAAAAAAACGTTGACAATCCTAATTGCATTCATAAACTACTGAGATCATTACAATCATCTGTTGCATTTGTGTAGAGGATGCCTCACAGAACTAATAACAAACTGTAATATTGTGACACCATATAATTTGGGCCCGTTATAGCACTTGTAGTCCTTAACTTATTATTGGAATTTTTTTAAGGATGTACATAGACATTAGGAATGACGCAGATGGGAAAGAGGGATGGTACTCATTTTCTCAGTTGACAAATATTTGTGGGTTGTTATTTGGCCTTTAATCATTAAAGCATCACAGATTGCTAATTGGCTCTAGATTGTGCAAAAACTGCCAAAGGATACGTTTCAATGACGAGTGAACAATATTGCAAAGGATCGGCTCAGTGGTGCTTAAGCTCCATCAACAGGAAATTAAACAAGAGGAAAAGTTGACGAAAGGAAGTCCTTATTAAGCCTCAGCGGTGTAACAGTTCCTGCTGGGTATTTTATGGACCTATTAGTTCTCAAAATTGGGCAACACGATGAATGTCATTTAATCACACAAGTGGTTTCTATTCTAAAATGGTTGTCACTTTCTTTAAGTGATATCTGAAACTTTACACAGAGAAGCAGTCGGCTTAAAATTATTGTTAACAGCAACAGTTTGCCATGATCAAGTGAACATCAATTTTGGTTACATTCATGACAGGGCAGGTAGATACTGGTTACACAAGAA
>JAYDZF010000009.1:17479038-17491468 GCA_034509105.1 Microcambeva barbata
CTTTTTTCAGATGATCAAAAGTTCAAGACCACTGCCTTTTGAAAGCCTGCACAAAAATGGATTTCATGATATTTTCTGTCAAGTATTCACACTGTCAAGACCTCCTGATGGCAAAAACAAACAAAAAAAGCTCACTGACTTTGAACGTGGTAAGATTATTGAGATGCATTAGCATGGCCTCTCACAATGTGACCTCGCTGCTGAGATTGGACGCATTTTGAATTTATTAAAATATCCTAAAGGGTTATGGATCAAAAAAGTGAAGTAGTGGACTCAAGCTAAGTCCATCAAAACACGAGATAAAGAATGGGTTCAAAGTTACATTAATACCACCACTAAAACTACTTTTTATCAACCTTAGTTGTTTCAGCCACACCCATTCCTGGTGTGTTTATTATTAATTGGACATTTTAACTGTATGACAACAATTTGGACAAAGATCCGGTTCATGACTGTTTGTATGAGACAAGACCTATAATTATACAGCGCCCCCAAAATTCTGAACTGGTGGAACTGGAGAGAAAATTTAGAAATAAATAAACTTTTAAATAGACACCAGGTTTAAAAGCCTGTCTATTAGCCTAATATAACATACCAAAACAATGGGCATTAATATGAAGTTGCACCTCTCAGCCCCACCCACTGTCACTATAACAGCCTTGTGCACATTCAGTCAAAATACTGTCACAGTTGCTGCCTCATTTTATCTTTAAGGTCAATTATTTGAAAAAGGAACAGTTCCAACTGTTAGCAAAAGTGACGCTGAAACACCCAAACAAATGTGAATGAAATACAAATTCTGTGTTTAAACTTTCAGCTATACATTTATTCATTCATAACTTCATTATCTCACTGCTCTATCCTGATCATGGTTGTGGTTGGTCAGATTCATTGAGTGAAAGGCAGGAAACACCCTGGACAGGTAAACATTCACATATGGCTGTTTTTATTAAATACAATTGTTCTGAAAGCATGTCATTAGTCATGTTGGAGAAACCCAGGGCACCTGGGACAAAAATGCACACAGAAAGACTCCACAAGGGAAACTGAAATCGAATGCAGAACCCTCTTGCTGTGAGGTGTCAGTGACTATCAACTGCTCCACCGAGACTCCCTTTGACAATCGACTGTAACATTGCACTATCCATGTTTACTGTCAGATTTTCTCATAATTTAATGATTAAAATATTGGATTTGATAAAGCAACAAATGAGCATCATTATCTTATCAAGTAGTCCTCCCCTGACAGCACCGCCTGATCATGAAAGATGACATGCTACTGTGCATACTCTCATTTAAGCAGCATGCCGTCCCACTCCATGATAGCCCTGTCTCCATTCATTAAGTTCAGAATTAGTCGGGCTGTCTCCATCATGAAAATTCAACGCAATTAGTCACTCAATTTCCTGGAGTCTCTATAAAACGGTTAATGGCTGGGTCACGTGGTGCAATGTAGTAACAGGTATATTAGATTGCCATCTTGTGGCCAAAGTTAAAGAAACTTGTTGCAGCTTGTCTTGGAACCCGTGCAATCACGTCCCATTTTAGGGAAAAGAAAAAAAAAGAAAAAACAAAACAAAAAAAAAACACAACGCTGTTTTCTGTAATATATAAATTATTGAAAACATTCAAATTATCAATTGTTTTGTGAACTGTTGTAACTCAAGTATGGTTTGGCAGCAGCAAACCCCAGATTGGTATGCAGGTCTATATTCCAGATCAGTGAACATGCAACACTGAGGGCATCTGAAAAAATACCACCTTAGCTGTAAAAAAATAACAAGACTGTGTGTGCATCTTTGCTCACCATGCACCACAAGTCATTCAAACATTTCTCTTTTTCCTAATTTGTGTTCTCTGGTAGAATGAGGACCAAATTTCCAGAAATCAAATGAATGCTAAACTGATCCAGTAAACTACTACTACTACTAATAATAATAATAATGATAATGATAATAATAATAATAGGAAGAGGAAGAAGAAGAACAACAACAACAATCTAAATGTACACTGTTGAACCACGTTACTATGAGCAGCTACTTTGACAGCTGTGGCAGTTGGAATGTTTAATGGCTTTCTCTGAGCCCCTGCATCCACATGGAAGGCACTCTCAACCAATTTGGGTCCAAATCCATCCTTCTAGATCATGTACTCTAATACATGCTGATTGTCTTCACTAAGACCAATGGGATCTTCCAGAAAGACAATGTAACACCGGTCAAAAGAGCATGACCAAGATTTCCATGTACTACCCCGGCTCCTTAATCATCCAGACTTGAACCCAACTGAGAAACTGCGTGAGCATCAATGCACCCTCCAAGAGCTCTGGAATCCACTGCAGTCAGCATGGTTCCAGATATCAGCTAGACCTTACTGAGTCACTCCTAGTCCTAGTTCAGGCACACAGCAGTTAGTCTGGATATTGGCTGTGTGTACAACACCCTTCACATCCTTTCACCATTCACAGCTTTACAAAACAGACGTCATTGAGAGTGGTAGGTTTTCAGCTGAGAGGTGCAGATGAGAGAATAGATGAGGGGTATAGAACAGTAAAGGACCTGTCATCCATAGCAAAAAGGTTATTTACGGCAAAACCCAGTGTTGTGGGATATTACTTACAAATATATTATTTAAATTTATGGTGGATTTCATTTTCTTAAACCCCTTATCATAATTAGGGTTGGGGAGGGATGCTGGAGCCTATCCAAGCTCTTCAACGGGCACAAGACACATGGTAACACCCTGGACGGGGCACCAGTCCATTTCGCTGTGAGGCGACAGTGCTACCCACTAAGCCACCGTGCCACCCAAAGCTTGTGACTTTAGACCCAGAGTTGTGGAGCATGTAGATGCAGTAATGTTGGTGAAAAAAAAAGTGGATTTGGAACCATTACTTGCAAATTAAGAAGTTATTTTACTTACAGTTTTTCTAAAAAAATCTAAAATGTGCAAAAGTAATACTGAGGTTGATTTGTTGCACCTGGTTGTCCACAGAGGAACATGGTTCCTATGTCTGCAGGAATGATCCTTGCATCTGATCACTTTCAAGTGTCAATAATGGTATGTTGTATAGGTTTTCTTTACTTTATATTCATCATGAAAATGCATTACCAGTGCTTATGCAGTGAAATCCTTAAAATAGTAAGAAAATACTTTTAATAAATGTAATCCAAGGTTGGATGCGCATCACTATTGACGTTTAATAAATGTAATTATTTCAGGCCTGGATGCGCTTCACAGGTTGAATCCACGGACAAGACTATAGGTTTAATTTAGAGATGAATCTTAATCTAGTTAAAAAGCCACTAAAAGAATGGTCACCAAAAATAAAAATGTTTCACGATACCTCAAATGGATAAAGCTGCTGAACAATATAACTTTAAATGACTCACTTAGAATGAACTTTAATAGAAGTTGTTTAATTCCACAACACATGTTCTGATATATGGATTTGTATTTGCTTATAAATAATTTGAGCAGCACAGTAGAAAAACCTGTAGTGTTTCAGAGTGACCAAAGCCCTACAGAGGATTGGCTTCTTATTCAGTCTCTGTGTTTCCCAGTGAAACTAGACTGGCAGATTTGAACACTTGTGAATACTTTTGGCTGCTCTCATTAGGGGTCGCCACAGAGGAATGTGGTCTGCATTACTAATTTGGACAGTTATCACACCGGACGCACTTTCTGATGCAAACTTACTATTTATCCAGGCTTGGGACGATCACTACAATGCACTGGTTTGTCTGTCTTAGTGGCTAGGGTGGCACCCAGCTGAGGTTCAAACTGGGGAGTTTAGACTCTCAACGCTGGTGTGCAGTGGAAAATCCCATTACTCTACCTGGTCACTATTTTTCGTAGTATACACTTTAAGCAATTGATGGTTGAGGGCCTTGCTCAAGGGCTCAACAGTGGCTACCAAACAGTGGTGTGGATTGAACCAGATTACTAGACCAACCACTATGCTACAGCTGCCATAAAATACTAAGCATGTCATTGTACGTAATTTAAAAATATATAAATAAATAAAGGGCAGCACGGTGGCTTAGTGGGTAGAACTGTCGCCTCACAGCAAGAAGGTCCTGTGTTCAATCCCCAGGTGGGGCGATCTAGGTTCACGTGGGTTTCCTCAGGGTTCTCAGGTTTCCTCCCACAGACATACTACCAAGTTTATTGGAGACACTGAATTGTCCTGTAGGAACCTGCGATGGACTGGCGCCCCATCCAGCCTTGCTCACGTTGACGAGCTGGGGTATGCTCCAGCACTACTGCCCAACCCTAATTAGGATGATAGGGTTAAAGACAATGAAGATGAAGATTAAATTAAAAGAACTGAAGTGATATATAAATAAAAAAAAATCACGTTTTTTTAAGGTGTCAGTAACAGCTCCTGGATCATTAGTGAGCTGATGAGCAGATGTGAATCAGGTGTGTTCGAAATCTGACGCTAAATGTTTGGAGTTAAACCTCTAGACCGGAGTGCTCAGAGCTAATGAAGCAACACATTACCTCTTTCAGGACTAAAAAAGCGAATTTACCTCCCACGGAGCGGGCAAATGATGACAAAGTCAGTGTTTCATCCGCCCTGCGACTCAAAGTTTCGAACGCCCTTCATCTGCTGACGTCATAACGAGGCAGAAAGCGCGTCGTCGGTCAGATTTGGCACAGCGCGGCGGCGGAACGGACGCAGAACAGAGACAGACGCGCGGAGCGTTTGTAACCGACCCAGAATGCACCGGAGCGACGGTGAGTCGACTGTTAGGGGACGGTAAAGCATCTGTTGATTTCACGTACAAGTAAAGTTGTGCGTTCTGACACATCCGTGTCGGTTCTGGACTTAAGGAGCGTGGATTTTTGGACGGAGCGGACGACATCTGGTGGTCGTGGATCCGCTTAGCGAGCGCCGAAAGGAACTGGATGGTAGAGAACGGCGTTGCGTGAATGTGCAAGAGGATGCGGTGATGCTCAACGCTTTGCCTCTACGATATCGCTTGCACATAGGCTACAAGGGCGCTTTTGAGCAAGACAGACCCGTTTGGCATACCGAGCAGTAGCTGAAGAGGTGAAACACTCCACTGTGGGTTAGTTTGGTTCGTCCAAGAGCTCGTTCACGCCACTTTTTTATGTTCGGAATGGAAAGGATGCGGTAAGATTTAAGCGCAGTTCATAATGCGAGCATTGCGCACAGAGCGCGTTTGAGCATCTGTGCATATGAAACGGGATTAGGAGCGGAATCAAGATCGTCGTCGACCAGGGATCAAGGTTCATCCAGGAGGGCAACATGAAAGCCAGAATGCTTTGTTTTCTGCTTTGCTCTGCGGCATGTGTAGGTGCCAACGCGCCTACTTTTCCCGCGCCTGATTTGGTTAACAGTACCGGGGATGTCAGCGGCAAACGGGACTCCAATCAGACCTCCAGCTCCAGGCTCAAAAGAAAGACCCTCTCGGTCGATTTCGCAGTTCCATCTCTTTTGCGGCACTACATGGCGTTGTTCATTAAGCGCCCTCTGAACGGGGACTGCCTGACTTACGCAGGATGTTACACCGTGCGCGCCAACCTGAGGATGCACTGCGCGCCTTTGCAGAAAACCATCGCGAGTTTACTGGGCGCCAAGTTGGCAGAGAGCGCACCAGACGAGCCTGGAAACGCATCCAGCGGCGTACAGCTGCCGTACCGACGAGTGCACTCCGTACCCAAAGTGCTCACCCTGGGCTTGAGCACGGCCAGCCGCAAGTCTAACCAGGTGGTAGTGGAAATAGGGGAGGACGTGGTGAGGACGGGATGTGGCGGACTGGATGTGCGTGAGGACGCACCGGTACCCTTTCTGGAAATGGACCTGACGCGCGTGCTTGAGTGGTGGCTCGGAGCAGAGGGAGGTCGACTGCGAGTGCGACTCATGCCAGAGCGCAAAGCTCAGGTCCCGGGCAGGGAGGAAAAGTACTCTGCAGCCATCAGGGCCGCGGACGCACGACTGTTTTTACAGATCGCCTCCAGCAGTGAGTAAAACACTGTTTTCCCCCAATAATAATAATAATAATAATAATAATAATAATAATAATAATAATAATAATAATACCTAGATTAATTTACCTAAGCAATAGATCACATAATAACGTTAGGTCTACATACAGGTAAATCTACAAATCCACAAGTTCAAGAGTTTGACATGCAGAAGGAACACACATTCATGAATAAATTATTATAATGTCAGATTACCTAAAAGAAATAACTTTTAAATAAACACATCACACAATGCTTTAATATGGTATATATAATACCAGTAGGTTCAAGAATTTGTACATCACTATGGCAAATGTAAGTGTTATGTACGTTTTATGGCACTTCACGTGTGTAATACATGGACTATATATGTATAGGAAAAGTTCTTAAAGTTTCTAAATGTAGATCCTTCAGACACCTGAACTAATGTGAACTAATGACACTTTTATAACACCTGATGGTAGCCTGAATGAGATTCATTCTCAGCCCATAAACTGCATTGTAGCACATTAATAACATCATCTCATAAATTATAATATGTCCTAATAAAAATAAGCCGTTTATCTGTCCTGACAACAAGCTACAAAAAAACAGAAAAAAAAATAACTGGAGCTTCATGCTGATTCATTCAGTTCATCGCTGAACAAATTGAACCTTCAGAAACCTGAACTGATTTGTGCTGCACTGTAATTCATCACAGTTGTTGGACCTTTAAGATCTGGATCTATTATTATTATTATTATTATTATTATTATTATTATTATTATGTAAAAGTTTTTTGCTGTGGATCTAGTTTACATGACTGCTCTCTATGTTGTTTATGTTTTATGATGCCCAGTGATTGGTTGGTTGGCTGCTTATTTATTAGTTTGCATAGGCACTGTTCCTACTGGTACTTACTTATACGTACTTACAATATCATTAAAATATTTGAGTACTTTGGAAAAAATAAGCTGATTGTATTTAAAGATTGCTTACAATATGATTTGGTTAAAGATCCAATGTGATGTCAACGTGTTAACATTTTATACTGTCATGTTGCTCAGTCTTGGTTCTTGTTTATTGTTCATTTCGAATGACTCGTCCAGTCACTCTTAAGTACACCAACACCCTTCAGCTGTTTACTTTAAAGCATTTCTCAGTGTGCATTACTTATTACAAGTTTAACATTTAAATGCCCAAGTTGCAAGACATTTAGCAAATTTTACTCATGAAAAGAAAGATATTATCACATAGAATGTACAATTATGATAAACAGTTTATAAGCCTTGACATAATGCTAGAACAAACCAGAATCATCAAAAATATTGACTGGAGGAGAAGATTTCTGCTTCATTCAGTTCATCATTGAGTCTGTATCTTCATCTGCTAAACCGTAGCTGGCTGTTGTTATCTAGTTAAAAAAAAGAGATTAGCATAAATCCATCCATGCTACACAATATGGCTATTAAAATGAATGATTTTTATAATGAATGTTGCTATATGTTTTGATTTAGTTTGCAAATAAACCAGAGATAACTTGTTCTAGTAGTTAAAAAACTACTGTTTGGTACAGAAAGGAGACAGGATGTTTCCATTCATTGCAGTCAATGTTGTGTGCTCCATGTTAATATGCAGATCATTCAGAAGGTGTAGCGTTTGCATGTAAATGTGAGACGATGACACCTGCTGTGTAGTTAACATGTGCTGTCTCTAATTAGATAACACTGTCACCTCTCTTGGCATTTCCTTTGATGTTTTAAGCCTGATATGCTTTATTAATTCACTACACCAACACCATGGCTTTTATTGTAAAGTCCATTTCACAATACACCACTTGTGAACATTGATTTCCTGTTTTTGTGGTTCACAAGTTTGAGCAGTTTATGTATCTGGGTCAATAAGTCTTGCAGGCGCTCTCATCAGTGGGTTTATTGTAATGAAAGCCTCATGCTGAGGTTGAAAGATCTATATGCTGTGGTTTAACGTGGTTGTGCAATGTAATGCAATCTGTTTATGCCATTGTGCACTTGTTGAATATGCATTTACTCTGAATTGGCAAAATGTACTGGGACACTGGGATTTATGTTGATGTGCAGAAGAGTGCTAATGTAATAACAAATCAAAACGTGATTTACAACAGATGACTCAATTTTAAACATAACCATTTAGAAGTGTCCCTTGAATGGTAACCTACCCTTTTACCGAAGGAAGTGTTCTTCATAGTAATTAAGCTCTGTGTTATGGCACCCCTTTGACCTGAGCCCCACAGACCAATCCACCATGGACACAGCCTGCATCAGTGATTGGCTCATCTGCTCCTAATGTATACTAAGAAAGCTTTTCAAGTTATGACACACTGGTAGGCTGTTTTCATTATTAATTTGAGTTAAATAATCACAGGTCTTTTCTACATATGTAATGTAATGTAATGTAATGTAATTCTACACATTTATATATTCTTTGCCTTTCTGCTTTGGGCTGTAGAACTTTTTGGTCATGTACTTTCTTTCAATCATTTGTTTTTTAAGTCACCGGTGGTTTTGTTTTCATTTTAATTTGGGACGTTCTTAGCCACAGAGTTGTTCTTCCTTAGTCATCATGCATAGCACCTGCAGTCTTAGTGGTGAGGTGACACCTGTATTGTTGCAGGTACTCGATGCAATGGTAATTAACAAGCATTTTCTACTTTTGCTTTATTTTAAAAGACTGTTGGCACAATCTCATTGACCAACCATTGGTAGCTGGGTGATGGTAAATATTCCAAACAATAATTCTGTGTCTTAACTGGTGATCTACAACTCGGAATAACCAGAAAATTGCTATATTGTAACTAGAATAGACACCGACCCTAGTTTCAGATTCATGCCCAAGGCAAACTGGTATTATTAGTTACTGTGTTCTCCCTTCAGGCATTTAGACAAGAGCTGTGTATAGTTGCCTGAGGGGGGAAGACTCACTTCACACCATATATTTCTGGGGTCTGATCCAAGATTCTGCTCAACAGATTTACACAACTGATCAAAAATGATTTCATTCACAACGATGCATGTAGACAAGATGGATCTTAAATCTAATTTCAGATCGGAGGTGCTGGCGTTACAAATGGGTTAACCTTTCTTAACATTTATAAGGTTGACAGAGCAGCCTTTTAAAGACTGTGTAGTTTTCAGTGACTCACATGGAAACAAACAGAGGAAGTAATACATATATAAAGAGGAACACAAACTATTAGTTACATAAATAAAGAATGAACAGAATCCAATTAGTGAACTGTCAGAATGTTAGTCTATTAAGATTTCAAAGACTAATGAACTTAATGACGTATGACTTGTTGTTTTAGAGGTAGAGAGCCTAATTAAAACCCATATAGGACTTTCCCTGTCAGCTCCAGGATATATACCCAGCACAGAGCCCTGACCTTAACCCCATTGAATACCTTTGAAATTAATTGTGATGTTGATTTTGACACAGCTTTCTTTTCCAGCAACAGTTCCCGACCTTACAAATACTCTTGAGACTTAATGGGTGCACTGTCTCACTGGCATTCTTCAGAATTATGTCTTCAATCTGCTTACAGGAGTGGAGGCTGTTATACAAGGCTGGTATAGTAGCCTGACTGTAAGTGCAATTTAAATAAAAATATGAAGTTCATTATAGGGAAAAGTTTTTTAAAGCACTTTATTACAGTAGCAAAACCACCACTGTACTGTTTATTGCTGCCTAAAACCATAAACCTTATTCACAGTACCGGGGCAGGTAGTGTAATTGCTTATTGTCTAACAGCTCTTTCCATACAAGGGTACCTGTAATAAAATAGATGACAATGTGGTATTTGTATACAATAATACACATCCGATGGTGATTGTTTAAGCTTTGTTTTAAACTTTAGCACTGTATACATAATGAACTGAAATAAAAAAGCATCATATTAGCCACTTTTTAATCACACCTCTGTACTGTCTGCATCATTTAGTTTCTCTTACCGAATGCTTTGCTCTAACTGCGGCTAACTGAGCGAGGCTGACACGTGCATTAGCAGAATGCATTTTACCTCACTTGCATGTATTTGGACTGTAAGAGCAGGTGGTTGCAAAAGCATCATTCTATATGCACTCCAGAGAAGAATCCTAGATGGCTTAAAATGCTGCCTACTGAGGTGCTCTGATTATGACTGATTATCAGATTTTTATTACCAGCTAATATCCAGAGTAAGCAGCATGGACAGCACCTGGACATGGTTGGAATTACTCAATAAGGTCCTGGTAGGTTGTCACGGATATCTTGAGCCATGCTGACTACAGTCCATCCCACAGGATAAAAGGAACAACCTATGGTTTTTTGCTGTGACAGCAACATTTTGACAAATTTGACAAACGAACATAGAGCAACCAACAGTTCTTTTTAAAATGTGTAGAATTCACACTGATTTCTAATTTGTATTTGGACAGTTTCTTTACCTGATCTTGCGCACCTGTAAGCAATGAGTTTTGATGAAACACCTAAGCCCGGTAATCAGCAGGGGTGTCCACATCCTTTTGGCCCTATATCGTGTTGAGTTTGTCAGATAAAAGTGCCAGAAAACAGATCTTGCTCGAATAGACTGGTGTTGATTGACACAAGCTGTATATCTCAAATAGTAAATTGTTTAAAATTGAAGGAGCTGACAGCGTGTCTGGTGGATGAGTGGGTTTATAGCTGGTCCTCTGTGGATTGTCCTCTCATGAACAAAGCTTTCTTCGCTGAATAATGGAGCCGATAACACGCTTGGATGAAACAGTTTATCTCTTCACTGCAGAGTTTAAAGCCAAACTTGAACATCTCTACACCAGCCACCGCTTCTTCAGGCCATCCCTAATGTGCCTGGTGTACTGTGCATTTGCTTAAAGTTCCCTAAATGCGGGTGTAATTTGAATAATCAGTTTTTGGCTGAAAGCAATGGATGCAGCTTCTCTTTCCATCCTAGCCAAATGGGCCTCAGCTGCTGCTGCTAAGACTTGACTTTTCTGCCCTGAGCATGAGCTATGGCTTAGGATACGTGTTTCTGGATTTGACTAGAAAATGTATTATTAAATTATGGGTCTGTATAAAAATGTAGTGAGCTATCTACATAGATGGCATTTTACACCATTCTGTGCTCACTCCCGTGAAGAATCCTGTCTAAATTCTTAGATGCCTTAAACTGCTGCCTAGTGAGGTGATCTAATTGATAATCCTATTTATAATATGACTTAGTCAGATTTTTATGACCAGCTAATATCATGTAAGCATGATGGACAGCACCTAGAAAGGATTGGAATGACTCAATAAGGTCCTGGTAGATTGTCACGACATCTTAAGCCATGTTGACTTTTGCCAGACGAACGTAAAACAACCAACAGAGTTCTTTTTAAAATGTGAAAAATTCACACTGATTTGTATTTTGTATAAAAATGTACAATTTTCCCACCAAAGAAGGATGGGTTCCTGCATATTGTGTCTGGTTCCTCTCAAGCTTCCTTGCCACAGCCTCGGCTTGCTTAGCAGGTTTTTCTTTTTCTATTGGTCCTGGAATCCGTAAAGGTGCTTTGAGACGATGTATCTTGTAGAAAGCACTATACAATTTAACATTTTTTAGCAGACAGAGAGAGACCTTAGCTGGCATGTTAGGTGGCTGTGCCACCTCAACCCATTACAATGATCGGGTCGAGGCTAACTGTGTTAGCTTAGTAAGTGCAAACTTTGTTTTCAGTAACACCCATGTTTCGAGAGGAAATAGAAGAAGAGATCTGGGAACAACTCTAACAGATTGATGCTTTTTGTCACTTAAAGTAGCAAAAGTGGCATCCTAATGGTGAGGCTTAAACCACCGACCTGTAACTGGCCAGTAATGCCTGGTAATTTCAGCCTAATATTTAAGTTCCATAAAATCTGCAACTTAAACTAACTAGCATTACTTATAAGAGCTTATGAAATATAA
Source organism: Microcambeva barbata (assembly GCA_034509105.1). NCBI lineage: Eukaryota > Metazoa > Chordata > Actinopteri > Siluriformes > Trichomycteridae > Microcambeva > Microcambeva barbata. The sequence goes on from JAYDZF010000009.1 coordinate 17,490,974, forward strand.
TAGAAATAAATCTGTGTTTCTGTTCAGCACAAAGGAAAAATGCTTGTACGCTCAAGAAATATTTCAAACACTGACTGAGCCTTTTATATTCTGTGCCCATGTTGCAGATTTTTGCTTTCAAGATGCACATTCAGGAAAATTATTATAGCCTTTCTGCCAACTTTTGTATGAGTGAAGTAAAAAAAGCACCTTTAGCAGTCTGAGCAAATTCAATCTAAAGTGTGTAGATCTCATTCACGGAGTCCCTTTGTACTAGACCAATCTGTCGTTTGTGTGTGTTTTCTTTTGAGCATGTGGGTGTGCCAGTTTCCATTATTTCGGCTATCCATTACCTAGCCACAGTCTCCCCAGCCATGGTTTTGTTCCTTTCAGGTTTAGCATCCTTCATATTTAATTCCTTTAGTGAGCTGTGACCCCTGTTACATTCTTAAGCTAATACATAGAAGGTCAAAATGTGTCTTTCATATCTAATGACCCTGATTGAGTCCCCATCAT
>JAYDZF010000009.1:17599303-17610185 GCA_034509105.1 Microcambeva barbata
CAGTTTTACACCAGATGCCCTTCCTACTCCAACCCTCCATAATTAATATGGCCTTGGGACTAGCACTACCATGTAGTCGCTATGAATCTACTGGGTAATTTTGCATCTCTAGCCAACCTGGTGGCATGTCTTTGGTCTGTAGGGGGAAACCGGACATGGGGAGGACATGCAGACTCTCAAAGTACCTGGATCACCCTTACTGAGACTGGTACACAAGATTTCTTATTGTGAAGCGCTACCTACTATGCCACAATGCCTTTTTAAAAAGTGCATTAACTCTACTCTACTGGGGTTTTACTCTACTCTTCTCATAGAGCCTGGAATGATCGTCATACAAATGGTTGGAAATGGTGATTTTATACATACATTTGCAATTGAACTTGTACACTTTCAGATAATCAAAGCCTATAGTGTTTTGAGCTTTTGGATAGCAATCAGAAGGATGTAAGTTCCACAAAAGATTCCAGGCTCTGACATGTAGCCAGTGAATGGCCCTTGAACCCGACACTTTACCCTGTCTGCTCCAGTGGCGCAATACAGTATCTGACCTGCACTTAGACTCCGGCTTCTAAGCAAAAATATTTTATTATCCTAGACCATCGAGGAAAAAAAAAAGAACACTTAACTATGCATTTATTTTAGTTTATATAAAATAAAGTGATAATTTTAATGTGATCTCTTTTTGTATATGACAAATAAATTGTATTATATTATGTGTTGTAAACAATTTTATTTTATTTTTATTTTTTGATTACACCGTTTACCAATAACATTGCAATTGCTCCCTACAGCACAGAGCACCTTTGAATCCAAGAATCTAACCATTTAATTTGCATTTTTAATTTTTGTTCCCGTCAATTGCAGTATTCCATCTTGTTTTCAGGCATTTATAAGTCTGATGAATAATTTGTTAAACTCTTAGGCATTATTAACTAGCATTAAGGAGACGGTTATTCTGATTTACTCATGTGGAAATGAAGCAATAAAACATTTATACCCACAGCTGCTACATCAGTTTGGGTTTTATTTGGAATTGGAGTTTAAATTTAATTTGAAAAGCATATCAGCGTTCATTCAATTTCTTTAAGCTGCAAATGGCCAGGATTTAGGGTCTACAATTATGGAAAATGTGCTAATGTAAAAAATGATTTTGTGACATTTTAGTAGGAACATTAAATGGTTCCAGTTCTCAACTATTTTTCTACTTTCCCTGTTAAGATTGCTGTAATTTAAAAATGCAGGGGACTTTTATATAATACAGACCATTTAAATAGTACCAATTATACCTAGTACCTTTAAGGCAGGCACAAAATCCCTAGAGTGGCCAAGCAATGCTGCAATGACACATGCTTCTTATCGGCTGCTTCTTTTTATTAGGTGGTGGGGAATTTTAAGCTGTATACCTATTCAACCATGCTAGCACCATGTCTAATGCCTAAGAATGGAAAAAAATATTGTACTCAAGTCCTATTACTTTAATACATTTTTACTTAAGTACAAGAAAAGTGATTAGTGTGAATTAAAATGTACTACTAAACATAGATGTTGATATTTAACAGTAGGGGGAAGTCACACCCTGATCAACAAATTATCCTTCGACCTATAAAGCAGAGGTAGCACTTTCGCCTCACAACGAGAAGGTACTGGGTTCGAATAACCGGGTGGGGTGATCTAGGTCCTTACTGTGTGGAGTTTGCATGTTCTTCACGTTTCCTCCAGGTACTCAGGTTCCCATAGTCCTCCCATAGTCCAAAGACATGCTACCAGGTTGACTGGAGACACTGTATTGTCGCCTTGCGCCTGTTGAAGAGCTGGGACAGGTTCCAGCACCTCTCCCCGACCCTAATTAGGATAAGGGATTAAAGACAATGAACTGAACTGAACTGAACCTATAAAGGAGATTTTGTAATTGCATCAGTCATGACGTGAAGAACAGCCAGGTATTCATGTAGGCACCAAGCCTGTCGGATGGGCAATCTGAGAGTCTAAACAATGTGTTTTCAAAACAATTCTGAGGTGTGCGAGCAGGTTTTACCGCTGCGCCACCTGAGTGCCTCAAAAAAAGTAACTTATCAGTTCTATCTTGTTATCAGATTAAACATTAATTTTACATGGCCACTTATTTTATAGTAGAGAAAGTACAAGCAGCTTCCAGTTGCTATTGCAACGAGTAAATAATTTTATTTGATTTCCGCTCAATAGAATGTATTTAAATTGCACCTGCACTCATTCTCAACGTGAACGATCCTGCAATTTTACTCTTTGTTCGTCTCTGTTCGTGCTGCAACTAAGCTTTTAATGTGAGTTCATTAATGATGCTTCCACAGGACTCGGTCTTCAAACGAGAGGAATTCATTCATATTCTGGTCACACTTGTACATAGTTAAAAGAACAGAGACTTTTGTTGAACAGTTGCCTAGAAGAGCATGGCAATAATGAGGGAATTGTGGCTTGTAACCTGAGGTCCTAAAAAAAAGAATCTGACAATTATCTTGTAGTTTTTACATCACTTTACATCATTCCTTGTTTTAAGCTATGGAATGTTTTGTACCTAAATATACTGTTCATCTGAGCTAGTGAAAAAGAAAAAAAATGATAACACAATGCTCTGACATAAAAAAAATATGTAAAAGCATAAAACAACTGTATTGGTTGAATGTACAGCCCATATATTTTTACTGCACAGTTAGCATCTTTTTTCTCACCTTAGATTATATTCTGTTTATGGACCATTCTCAACACTACAATGGCACAAACATAGCAGCATAATGATCATACTTAGAACAACAGTTTACTGTACACGGCCTGAACCACAAAGCAGTTGATGCCACAATTGACTGGGATTCTATACCCAATTCACCTATCTTAACCTATAGCAGAATCTATATTATTTAAGCTGTATTCTTTAATAATCTACCTCAGTTAACACACTTCATTTTTGCATTTAAGACATCTTTGTTTTAGATTATCTACACACATTTTACAAAGCACACTTAACTGAGGTTCACTTGTGAGTATACCTGCTTACATTTACATCATCATTTATCAGACACCTTTATCCAAAGCAACTTACAGTATATTATACATGCTGAGCAATGAGGTTGCCCAGCCTCTCCAGTAACTTGATTGCATTTTACTTTCTCTTTAATGATGCTGATCTCCTCTTTGATTGAAGACATTTGTAACGAACACATTCCTCCTCCTACATTTGTGCAATGCCAACTGCATCTTTGCACTTCCACAACTCTCATCCTAAACAAAGCATATGTTTCTGAAATTACATGCTTAATACATTCTAGACTCATGGAAATATCCACTGCTCAGCCTGTAGAGCAGTATGCTTTTAAGTGCAGAAGTTAGCCGCTTCATGTATACTACGTCCTCCATTTTACCACTGTCACATGATGCATGATGTACATAATAACATAATAACATTTTATATCAGTTTATTTTTTACTGTCACTTCCATCATACACCTACAGCATATACAGAAGTGGGATACCATTTCCATGCAGATCACAGTGCTCAATCAGAGTACTTTCTTAATAACAATGAATAACAGGATACAAAGACATTTGGCATATTACAATAATATTTTACATATTAAATCATTCAGTCATGGACAAGAGGAATGTGGGACATCTTGTGAAGAGAGTTCATTGTCCTGATGGTCTGTGGGAAGAAACTATTATACAGTCTGGCAGATCTTGCTTGGATGCTTGCTTTGATGCTCTGATATTAGGAGTTTTCTGTCCTAATATCAGACAAAATTAAGTATGTTCAGCTACTAATACCTTTTATTTGGATTATACAGAATAGTAGAATCTTTTAAATTTATCTTACTTAAACTTGTAAACAGCAGACTTTCTGCTTTTCACCATCTATCAGCTCCAGTCTGTGTTGCCAGATTGAGCAGTTTTCTGCCAAATTTAAGGGGGAAAACACAGTCCGCGGGTGGACAAAATTTGTGTCGACCTGTAACTGGAGCAGCCGAAAGGATTCACATCTTTTTACCTGCACGAGGTGAGTTCATGGGGCTCAGTTTTGCTCAATCACTGATCTCCATTATCCCTCATTTCTGTGCAGGTACCTTCGATCAGCCAGCAGAAAAGTCTATTTTTAATTTTTATTTTTATTTAAGACATGTCAAAGTACCGACATGATTCCTTCCACATTTCCTGACTACAATATGATAAAGAAGAGACAGGTATCCCACTCAACCTTAGTGTTTACAGAGGGCAAGACACCATGTGACCCCATCACCACCAGCCTTCACAAAGTCGCTCGGAGATCACGTGTCACAGCCGCACCTGGACACGAACCATATCAACCTACCCTTCCTCAGACGTGACTGAGTGTGTTGTTGTTAATCCCGGTCAGGTTTGTCGCTTTGACATGAGTTCAAACACTCCACGTTGAACTGGTTTCCCACCCATTCAGTTCTTCAAATGCAGTGTTTAACATACAGTTCAAAGATCACACCAAAGCAACCACAGCCAACATGAATGTGCCAGGTGCATGAATGATTTATGAGCCATCTTAATTTAAGGGTTTGTTCTGAGTAACCCCTCTGCCACACCGACATCTAAATTATGGAGCTGTCAGAAAGACAATGAGTAAAAATACATCATGCGCACCGCACGAGGGACGCCGAGAGAGCCAGTCAGGGATGGAAAATCTACCGACGACAGCACAATTAGAGATCATGATGTAAGGGACTAGACTAGCATTAGTACTTCTTTGCTTGAAGCGTTGATTTATAGCGTATGTTTCATACAAGGTTAGGTTTGACTGCAAATTTTCTGGTTGAGTAGCTTCAAGAAAGTTCATAATGAGTTCATGTGTTTCGGTCAATTGTTAACAGGTGCAATAAATCAGTTCTATGAGGGAAATTAAATGACAAAATCTGCAGCAACAGTTTATGGAAGGCCCTTTCTTGTTCCAGCATGAACGCACCAAGCGAGAACTATGAAGACGTACAGTAAAGCTCGGTTGCATGGTTTGAGGAAATTACGGGGGCCTGCAGAGAGCCCTGACCTCAGCCCTACTGAAGAGGCTTGGAATAAATTGGAACATCAATCGAGGCTTTCTTGACCAGCATCAGTGTCCAGCCATACAAACTCACACAGACATCCATCAAAGTCTTGCGAGAAGCCTTCTCTGAGGAGTTGTTGTTATTGCTGAAAAGATTGATTTGGGATGTCTAACAAGCTCCTGCTCAATTACGTTTGACCCAATAGGGCTTGATTACATAACTAGACCATACTAGAGAGACTTATAACCAAGCTCACTTTGATACAGTATATTGATACTGTTAGATCCCCTATTCATTCACTCTTGCAGAGTTGCTTTCTTTATATAGGTCACCCAACCCTCTTTTGTGGCAATGCTTTCCACATTAAAACAACAACAAAGGCAATGCTTCCACATGATTCATTTGGTGATTCGTTTGGTGTAAAATTGAGATTTTTTTGTTGCCTTTTTGCACAAGCTAGCACACCACTTCTGAGACTGGGGGTTTTGAACCTGAGCCATTGGAGTGATTATGCACTAATCATGCACTATTGGAAGAAACTAAATTAAATTGAATAGATTAGGGACTGATTCTAAACCAGAATATCAAAGGCTTGGGATAAGGTTGGTGATACTGTTAAGCTGGAGCAGAAAGGGACCTTCACCATAAGGTTGCTACAGAGTCGACCATTTGTTTGAGAGAATAACACTGCATTTAATTTTCAACACAGTACTTTTATCAAATCAAGTATCTTTACAGTCTTTTCAACCATTCAGTGGTATCCTAGTGGATGAGGTCTATCAGGACTATCAACTCAAAGGTGGTATGGCAGCCACCTGTTGGGTCCTGGAGCAATGCCTGACCATTCAATGGCTGACCCTGCGCTCTGACCCCAGCCTCCAAATGAACAAATAAAGGTGTAAAATACAACAATATGTATATATTTTTGGTTTCAGATGAAAAAAAAAACACAGTGCAATTTATTATATGCTTGTAACTCATTATTTCATGCAAAACATAATGATAGTAGATTGTTGGTAAGTTAGCTGGATACTGCCTGTTGTTGCTGAAGGTTAGCGGACTAATAAATATTCCAGTTGTTTGTGTTCATGGATGATGGATGAGATTTTTTATTGAAAGTTCTAGCAGCCAATGGACACACTCATTAATGAAAGAATTTTTATTTTTTCATTGGTTATTATGATATTTGATGTTATGTACATACAAATTTATACCTACAATACACAAGTAAAAAGTGAAAACAGCTAAAAATATAGATATGTGTTTTTTCCTCAGACAGCGATGAAATGCCATATTAATGACAAACCCAGTACATATTTCAGACAAATTAAATTCAAGTGTGTAATATTAGATATGTTCTTTTAACTTTGTTGCAACTGGCTGGGAGATGGGTGTTTTCTGTCAAAAAAATTAAACATGAAATTAAGAAAATGCACAAATTTGCACAAAAACAGGAATTCTCTTCTCGCTTTTTGAAAAGGGTGGTCTCTTTGTGGGCATCCTACCTCGCACCAAGATGCTGTCCGTTTAATTCCTTAATCTTCACTGGATTGACTTTCTTCTCGTCTCTCGATGACACTTCTGTCTTTTGCGTTTATCTAATTTCAGAGAAACACAAGCTATCTTTCCAATCTTAATAGCATTACGCCACAAGCTGAGGCGAGCAGATTAAATCTCCAGCGTGTCTGTGTGAAGTTTTGATAGTTCCAGGATACAGATATTAATTACAGTATTAAATTAAAGTATTAAACACCAGAGGTGTTGTGAACAGGGCCCGTGGTTGTCAGATATTGAGTAAAACGGGTTCAGAAGTAAACACAAAAGCTTATGAACATATAGTTCATGTATGAACATACATCGGATTATCAGCGATTGACGTACAGTGTTTGGAGAGCAGAATTATCTGAAATCTCCAGGTGATGGTAGTCTGTGATCTTTAGTGAAATTGCTCAGAGGAAAATGCCACCTGCCTCAAAGAGAAAGCTTCTCTGCGAGCAATGTCTATGTCGTTCCCCTTCTTCGCCCCTCCTCCTCCCTGTTCTCTTTTATCCCTATCCTACAGCATGCCTAATGCGCCAGCGGGATGTGTGCCTGCAGGGCTAGACCTCTCAGACGGGCTTGGCGCAGCCAGATCTCTTCTATACAAGCTACTCTTTCATCATCACCTAGGTTGTGGGTGAGCGGAAAAAGGGGCAGGGATCCGGTCCCAGCCTGAGTCAGACCAGCTTTTTGCTAAGAGCTTCAGTGTAAGGTGGCTTCGAGCCTGGTGGCAGTACGGACCATTTCTTATCCACCTGACATTTTTCTTCACCTGTTGGTGCGGAAAGGAAATTAATATTGATCCGCCGTGACGCCATGGTGCTGACTGATTATAATGGGCGAACTTTTATTGAGCGAGCCGTAGTGTGTGATTGGTGTATTAAGAATATTACACAGCTTTTTCCTGCGTCCGGAAAGCCATAAAGAAAATGAGCGTGAGATGAGGTTTAAGATTTAGTAATTGGCCTACTGTGCCTCATGTTGTTTCATTTAGTAATCAGTCCTCAAAGGCCGTATCATTCACATTTAAATTGAATAATAGTAATAAATTAATTCTTTCCACTTGGATAAAGCCTGTTTAACATAGAGGCTAAAGCTATTAAGTGCATGGATTCAGATATACTGTAGCCAAAGAAACTAGAATATCTCTGTTTAGCAATGCTAAGGTGTGTGATGTAGCACTGCATATTACGAACATGTTAACCCTTTGATGCTAGGCAAACCCCTTATAATGCATTCTAATCAAGGACACTCCCACATCTCATAAAATATGTTTCCTTTTTTTTTCTTTACAGTCCATGCACATATTCAGCTTATCGATGTTGCATTTCTGCTTTACTGTTGATTTTTACTCTATATTATATAATATACTTTTATCTACTATTTATTATTGACTTGATTTATGTTGGCACCTGTATCAAAAGAAATTCCTTGTACTTCTGATACTTGATACAAAATAAAATTCCTATGTCATTTCATGTATACCTGAGAATCTTTTTGGTGTATATGCTTCTTTATTTCATTAATTAATGTTCTAAGTGTTAATTACTCATACTGTTTTAGTTCGTTTCAGTTCATTTTCTTTAATCCCTTATCCTAATTAGGGTCATGGATGGGTGCAGGAGCCTATCTCAGCTCTTCAGTGCGTACAAGGCACATGGTAACACCCTGGATGGATGCCAGTCCATCGCAGGTACCTACAGGACAATTCAGTGTCTCCAATCAACCTGGTAGCATGTCTTTGGACTGTGGGAGGAAACTGGGGTACCCGGTGGAAACCCACGTGGACACGGGGAGATCATGCAAACTCCACACAGAAATGACCTAGATCACCGAAATCAGGGATCAAACCCAGGACCTTCTTGCTGTGAGGCAACAGTGTTGTCTTGTTTTAGATTATTCTAATCTATTACTATTTGCTTCCTTGTGCTGGATGGATCAGATGCACCTTATAAGCAGAGAACATGTAAGGTATGGATGACCTCAGGTTTCTTTTTTACATTATTGACAAACTCATTTATCATTTACTCATGGCGACCTTGTCCACTGAACTTTACAGGTTTTTTTTATTTATTTATTTTTGTTTCTTTTCTTTTTTGGTGAATGTTGTTGAACAAAATGCAGGTTCTGGACTGTTCCTCACATTGTTGTAAATTCTTGTTCTGCCCTGTGTGGAAGATGCTAGGGAGGATGCTAGGGGAATTGGAGAAACAACATTTCCATTACTGTGTGTGACATTACACAGCTGAACTACCTGTTTGGTCATGAATACAATCAAAGGTTGTAAAACATGACTTAATGATCAAATCCTTTCAAGAATTATGAGATATATTTGATTGCATATTACACGATCCAAATCTGTTGATGCAACTGTCTTCACCTCTGGAGGAACTATAAACGTACAGAGGAGATGAGCATGTGCTTTCACTCTGCCGCAGTGTTATGATTTATGAATTTGACAAATGTATGGTATGGGGTTTAAGAAAGGCTGTCTTAGTGCTAACACCCATACATAAATTCAAGATCAGCATCGGTGTGTTTAGAAGCAATAAATCTTCCATCAATCCTATATGCTGTTAATGCATTTTTATGATTTGCTAAAAAATTCTAATAGTTTAAAATGTAAGCCTGGCATATTTTTTCTGGTTTGATTGAAGCAAGCAAGAAAGAAATGCAAACCTTGCGAATCACCAGCTTCGTATAACTGACTTTTTGTAGAACTCAGAATCCGGTAAATAATATGAAAGCATGAAAGAATTAGAAGTAGAGTGAAACGTCCCCTGAAGAGCTGCATATTAATGTTGGGTAGTTGGATAGACAAGCATGATGCCTGAACATAATAAAATGAAAGCAACTATAGCTTAGGGGTGAGAGGGGCTATAGAGGGGCATGATAAATCATCAGTGAGATGAATATGCATTGGGTACTAGAAGGTATGCTGATCTGGGAGATGTGAGGATTACAGCTTGGTAATCCCATATGTGCCTTACATGGGGCATTATTTTTTCACTTTAATATTCTCACCAGTGCTTATACTGTTTCTACTGGTTCCAATAATAAAACTAAAAAAAAGAACTTGAACCCAACCTGTATATTCTGGTCTGGTCGATCAACACAAATCTTGACTGACAGTCATTAAGCAACATTTATAGATCTGATGAATAGTTGGAGAGGTCACAGTAAGCACTTTTTTTCTCTGTCAATTCAGTGGCATTCTTTTGACATGGGCGGTGGTAAAAGACTTTGGTGGTCTAACTGAACATGCTTTTATGCTCTTGGGTGGATTTGAAATGTTGTTTTTTGCAATCTTGAACCCCTGGAGTAAGCGTTCAGAGAGGACTCATCATGTTCTTGTTTAGGTTGCATACACAACATATATACATAAATATCCACTTTTGCAGGGGTCCCATATTCAGCACTTGTGGGTGCTCAGAAAAAAAAGAGCCAGAGCAACCTGTTTTAAATTCTGTATATTAGACTGTGCAGGGGCAGTCACACCAGCACACTTATACCATTGGTGAGAAAAAATGTTTCCTCCTCACTCACATGAATAATATTGCTTTTATTTAAACAAATCAATCTTATAGACAGCACTTTAAAATAATTTAGCATGTAAGGCATGCAGCTCTATTCTCTCCTTTTAGTTTTAAGTCTTATATGAAACAGCTTTGAGTCATTGCCTGTTTTCACCAGTGGGAGCACTATTGCAGCTGCTCAATGGCAATTACACCTCCTAATTGGCTTTGTTAAGCACCTGACTTTGTTTTGTTGTTGTTGTATTTGCATATTGAATATTTGTGTTATAGGACGTATCGTGTTCATATTTGAATAAGCTTTCCAAGCTCACTGCATCATAAGTTGGTAGATTTTATTTAAATATCTACAAAATAAATAAATATCAACAACAACAAAAGTATAGCATTGTTATTATTATTGTTGTGCTAGTTGAGGCAGCAGTAAAACATGCTAGCACACAACGCTATTTCAAACACATCATCTTAGCTCTGTCTCAGCAGGCTCCGCATTTACACGAACAATAGATGGTGGTTGATCAGGTTGTGGCTCTCAGAACACAAACCTGATCTGCATATTAACTGGTCTTGTGCAGGTAAACGAGGTGTCAGAGGGGGGGTGTCAGGTGTTATACTGTCAGATTGAAGTATACCGTGTTTCCCAGATAGTAACACACCCCCGATAATAAGACGTAGTGGGGTTTTAGGGGGTTGGGCTAATGTAAGACGTACCCTGAAAGTAAGACATAGTAAACTGTACGTTGGAAAAATATAAGCCATAGTACCGGTACCTTTT
>JAYDZF010000009.1:17662051-17672051 GCA_034509105.1 Microcambeva barbata
TATACAACATGATGAAATTAATAAATATAGCTATTTGGTAACAAGACCAAATGTTGACTAGGTTTCTTGACTTTTTTTCCTCTCTCCGACCTGATCATTGGTAACACTTTTTTGGTATCACCAAAAAACAGTCAAATTGCAGCACTAAATCATGTCCCATCAAACGTTTTCTTCCCCCACATGGCCAGGTTATATATCAAGCACTTGTTATATGTGTCATTATTTTTGAACCAGTGAAATGCTCCCTGCTGGGGCTGAAGGGGTCTGAGATTGGAGCTCTGAGGTGATTCGGAGGAAGGAGTCGACAAGAGGCTCATTGATCAGATGATTGAGTGCTTTTTTCCATTCTCTCTTTTTTTAACATGCCCTAGGCAGCTATGTGATGAGTGTATAACGGCTGCCCAGCACAAATGGGAGAGGTAAAAAAGAAAAGCCACCGGATTAGAAAAGTATAGGAGAAGGGAGAACAGATTAGATTAAACCAGATTTAATCCATGTCCTGCTCCTTAATGCCTTTGCCTTAGTTTTAGTCAAAGCATCTCCTTACCTGGCATTAGCAGGCACCCCCTGAAGTACTGAATGGAGATGAATGGGGCAGCCTTAGGTGTCTCCATACACCGTCTTCATGCTGCATTCTGGTTTAGTGCTTATGAAAGTCAAGCTGTGTTTACTATTGATCCTCATTTAATAGTCATTTATAATGATTAAAGAGTTAAAGCAGACCTTTAGTCCTTTGAGGCTCCATTGCACTGGCACAATCTCAGTTCATTACTCTCATAGGAAATGGAATGACCCTTGGCAGGCCCTAATGCACTAACCCGTCCAACAGCAAGTCCGGTCCTGTTAACATACTAAACTCCAATCTGGCTGCTCATTAACTTAGAAAGATCGAGTCTCTGTGCACTACAAGAAGTCTGTCATTGAGAAATAGTAAAATTCATATTTCATAACTTGGCTGGAGTTCAGGCTCCGAGGTGTTGTCGTTAGTTTATGTAATATTAAGATTTATGGAAACACATTCTGGTGGGGAAACTTTAAGGCTGTATTAAACCATCAATCAAGCTGATTTATTTCCATTTACTACATGGTAATTCAAGCTTTAGTGAAATATTTTAGTGGCATGACATCTCAATCGTGAATGACTCAGAGTTTTAGTAAATTAAGACATTTTAAATCAATACATTGTAATTCCACTGTTTTAAATCAAAGAGCATGTTATTAATGTTTGTACTGGCTTGTTGCAATGCTTTTTAAAGTCTGTGCCAAAACACCTTGAAGTCCTGTGACATCTGTGTATGAGTGCATGAAAATGAGCAGTTGATTAAACTGGTTTGAATATTTTTATATATATATGAGCTACATTTTATTCGATATAAGTATACGCCAGGTAATGAGGTGCAGGTGATTGGCATGGGGTGGTAACAGGTAGAGTAGGAGGCGGAGCTAAGAATCGTGACAAGTCCGAATAAAGCAATAATAATAATTAAAAAAAATGTTTGATTATGTCTGTCACCTCATAGGTAAAAATTACCAGTTTTTTCCCGTTTGGTCCAGTTTGAGTTTTCTGTGTGTACTGTGCATGTTCTCTAAGTGGCTGGAGTGTCCTCTGGATTGTCCATGACTGTGTTTAACGATAAAGACTTGAACTGATGAATCGTGTATAACCTGTAACTACCTGTTAAAGAAAAAAAAAGTTTGTGTGAATAATTGGAAGTTTTATACTTAAAAATGCATTTTTTTCAGCATTTAGCGGACACTTCCAAAGCATCCAAAGTGACATACAGTGGATTGAACTTGACTTTGAGCACTTGTCCTTACTTGGCAGAAACCCTCTGATTACTAGTCCAGTACCTTAACCACTGCGTAATATAACTGTTCACTGTTTTTATTCTACAAAGCTTATGTATGTCTAATTCATAAACCTGACAAGGACCAGATGCTCTAACCTTTATAACTATCTCAGGCAAACTGTCAGAATATTACTAGTTCAAGCCCCACCACTGCCAGGTTCTTGCTGTTGGACCCTTGAGCAAGGCCATTAACCATCGTTACTCAGACTATATATGTCACTTTGAATAAAGACTTTTTCTAAATGCATAAAATGTAAATATGTCCAAATAAGAATCCAAAGCAAGAGAAGCTGCTGATCCTTTTGTGAAAGACACTAAAGAACTGTTAAAAGCAAAGGCATCATACAGACACTTCGTCTTACACATCTGAAAATTTAACTTTTTTTTTTGGAAGTTATTGACATTTTTTAAAAAGTGTATCGATTTTTATTATTTGTGATCTGATCAAAAACTTGATGAGATGAGATTTCTGCCTTCCTGCCTTCAGATGTTTTTACAAGGTCCTAACCTCAATCACAGAATCTCACTTCTTTTGATTTTGGGATAAATTGTTTTGTTGACACATCCAGTCAATGATGTTATGCCCATGTACTTTCAGGATGTAATTGCTATTGAGAGATGTTTTCCTGTGTTAAAATGTTGATCAGAAGTTGTTCATCACAATTATAATGATTCGTGCTCAAAATGATTCAACACACTCTTTCTTATTTTGGTTTTCTTTTTCTTTTAGACTCTGTCTCGAACTATAAAGCAGTTAATACTGATGCTTCACTCCGCTACTGGAACTTTTCCTGGAAAGCTGAAGACGTGCTCGGATTCCCAAAGGACGAAGCACTGAGTGCAGGTACGCCACCTACTCTCAAAAGTCCTTTATTTTAAGAAAAGAAAAGCTCTTTACAGGCTGTGACATGAGCCAGCAGCTCCTTGTCAGCACATATGTGGATCTTTGTCTCATAGATAACTTGCTCTCACAGCTTCAGGCTGACTAAGGTGGAATGTGAAGATTATGTTTTGAAACGACAAAGAAATCTGAAATGATTATCATATTACATACACTGATAGAAAACCTATTTCCTTGTGTTTCCTTTCAATGCATATTTCTGCTCATATCCCATGCATAGTTTTATTTTCATCATTTTCTTCTGCTTCATTTTGTTTTGATATGAATGCAGAGCACAATCTACATCCAGTTCTCAAGCTACCAGATGCCCGTGGTAAAAGTGTGTAATTTTGTATCAAATTGCTGCTGCTAAAATTAGTATACACTAATTAAATTAAAATACAAAAGCTCACAAGGCTTCTAAAGATTTGCACGTTGAACTGTTTTTATTATTATTTCAACTAAACTTCAATAATGGTAACTTTAGTAAGTGGCTCTGAAAAATATCCAATCAGATGTTATACAGATAGATACACCAATCAGGAATAACAATGTGTTCACATTCATAATAGTGTTACTTACAGTAGCTCTTCTGTTGGATCAAACCACACGGGCCAGCCTTTGCTCCTCATCCATGACTCTTAGCTGCCCATTACCCTGTCAATTAATAACCATTTACATATTCAGCTTTTAGCAGATGCCTTTATCCAAAGTGACTTACAGTAGTTACATTATACAGTCTAAGAAATGAGGGTTAAGGGCCTTGCTCAAGGGCCCAACAGCAGCAACCTAGCAGCAGTGAGGTTTGAAACGGCATCCTTTGGATTATTAGTTCAATTCCTTAACCAGTAGGCTTCTGCTGGCAATTAATATTGTTCCATTGTTCCATCCTGTTTCTTTCTTAGACCCTTTATGATAGAAAATGGAAAAAAAACCCACAATGTAGCATAAAAATAGATTAAAAACAACAACAGATTAGATCCTTTGTGTCTTTGCTTTCCTAGTCACTATGCAAATAAGTGTCATTTCTGTAACAAAAATCAAAAGCAGAAATTGATACATTTTGTTTTTGATTGCAAAACAATCATGGTACAGTGGCCAAAATTCAAAACACAACAACATAATTCATAACCACTGTTTACCATGTTCTTTTAGATATTATTACATTTATAACCGTGTGTTGTCCCTAATTTTGTAAATGCTTATGAATGAAACCTCCAAAAACAAACGGTTGTGAAGTAAAACTCAAACTCTTCTTATTTCTTGTTCAAAGTCTTCCAACCATTTCCGGAATCTATCTGTACACAAATTAAACACATATGATAATCCATTGACATAAAAAAATGCTAATGCCACACAGTTAAAAGTGTAGAATATAGCCAAATCTGAATTAAACTTTTTGAATGGCCATCTTATTAAGTTTTTGTACATTACAGGTACCCCAGACATATTGCACTTTTCTTCCCCAGACATGCTGCTTTATGAAGGACAGACAGATTATGTAATTGATTTTAAAGCCACTGGCGGCTCAGTCAGGTTCAATAGGCTAATTGACTTAAAACGGTCAATCGCTTTGTTTTCGCTTCATTATGTGCTGTTTTAAACCATGGCCAGTGTCACGCCAGAGGCTAACTTACTGATTTAGCGATCAGAAGGTCACTGGATGGTGTTGACACTGATGCTGGACCCCTGAGCAATGCCCCTAATCTACACACTTTCACAAGTGAAAGTGCTTATGATTTATTTTTTTAAAGAAACTGTCCCTTCAGGTCATGAGTCCATGGCTGTGCAAACAGGTCAGCAGGTTTAAATAAACTGTATAGGAAGTCGGCAGCTAGGTGTGTGTGACCCTCTGTGGGTTTTTTTTATGGTCAGCAAGCACCAACAGAACTTTAAAAACAAGTAGACGTGTGTGTCTGTCCTTCACCAACAGTCCTGTCATAGGTCAGACTGCCTGCTGATTTTTGGAAGCATGACCTGACAGGTCTAACACTCAGTCCCTTCTGACCTGCTTAGGTGGAACTGAATAAGGTATTCCATGGTGTGAGTTATTTTTATCCCTCAGGGGAGTGTAATTGTGCTGCATTGTGGGATTGTTGCTGGTCTGATTGAACAGGCATGTCCAGTGCTTCCTGTTGTTACTTACTAGCATCTTTCAGCTATGATGTGATATGATACCTCTGCCCTACTTATTGTTACACAGATCAATATTTGTGGTACTCTCAGTGAATAAAATAAAAATTACCTTACCATCATGCGAATCCGCTAACTTTAAGGGACCTGGGTCACTACACATACCAGGTCTTAACTCATCAGTGCTTCTGGTTGTTATTGATGGAGCAGGAGATTAGACCAACACTCCTGAAGCCTCTTGTGAAGCCATTGAGCTAAAGGCTAAATGCTAAACCTAGCTTGCCGACTATGATCAAACTTCTAACCAATGACAATAAAACAGACTACCTCCTACTGCTCATAACAGGACACAGACAACAGGTAGTTGTCCCAGCATGCTTTACAACCAGCACCATTATCAGGTACCAAATAAGTTAGTAGTAGTATCAAGTGGTACCCAGTCATCAATTGGTGCTTTAAAGTACTAGCCATTAAGTGCCCTCTCTGGACCCCATGCAGGTTCCTAATTAACCTACCTGCCATTTTAATTTTAACCAGGATTATGAACACTGCTCAAGAGAAGTCACAGTGAACAAGAAGCCGAGAACAGTGAATTACAAATGTCTCAACACATTCTTACAAAGGTCCTTACCTGGATGGTTAATAATCCTGTTAGGTCAGTCGGACCCAGCAGCATCACCACTTTCTATGTTAACTAAGGAAAACACATCTACAACAATATATTAAATAATCTTTTCAAGGACACACAAAATCCACCATAGTACAAACACACTACATTCACCATTGGACACACCATAGGGCAATCTAGATCCACCATCCTTCTACCACTCCAAGAAACTGCAACTCTTATATTGGAACAGTGAGGAACATCCTTTTATTTCTGCTGTAAACTGAAAAGAATTGGGTCTGAAGTTTAAAGATTCCGATCAGATAAAAGATTTTATTTCCAGGAAAAATACTAATATGTAAAAGAAATGCTGCATCTGCATAACTACCAGCATCGTAGATGACCCCGCTCACAAACTCTTTACCCTGCTGCCACCTGGCCGTAGGGACTGGAACATCTGGCCTTGCACTACCAGACTGACTAATAGCTTCTTTCCTCAAGCTATTAGACTATTTAACACCCATCTGAACCTGAAACCTTCCTCCCACATCAGCTGCACCTTAAATATATTTCAGAACATTTGCTAACTATTTTGCAGTTTACTCTTACTGCTGTAGTTCTGCCCAGATGTTCTTGCAATTCATGCAAAATAGATTTTTTTTGTGGCAACATATTTTTATGCGTTTTAATGCTAAATTATTAAGAACAATATAATTTTATAATTACGACAGTGGGCTACAAACAGAGGGGTGCTGCAGTATTTACAAATCTGAACACAATTTACAACGGATGATCCTAGAAAGTTAAACTGCCCACTTACCAAAGGAAGTGTGCTTCATAGTAAATGAACTCTAACTCCCACTACTGCTGCAGGATCTGCCACTGATTGGTTAGTAAGACAGCTACAGCTTCATAATCGATTCAACTTGACAGACGGCAATTTGGGGTTTAAATGATAAAAATAGGCATTTTAGGCAAATAAGTTTACAATTTTCAGCTGCTCTTGGAATGTCATTCCTGCAAAATTTAAGCGGTACCTACCATTCTTCCATCCTCACACCCACCAACATGTTACTGAGTAAGAAAACTTGTTTTGCAACTCTCTTGTTCAAACATCTATCCAAATTACTTGCTGTATTCAGAGGGCAGGGATGCTCATGAAATATGGCCGTGGCTGTTGCTACTATGTGGTGTGGCCCACTTCAGACATGGTGAATTACTGCCAGTGTCTTCTAAGCATATGTTGCGTGCTGACATTTGTCATGGCTGACTTTAGGAACACCACAGGAAGTTGGGCACTGCATGAAGCAGATCGGCAATTCTCCTTTATGACACTAGAACTAATGCTCACTTTTTTGAGAGCTGCTCAGATCATTTCCCATTTGTAATAAAAGGAAAGTGTGCCAAAATACTACAGTAAAACACCTGCTTAATAGAGAAGAGAAAGTTGTAGGTGGTCAAGGTTCTTCATTGCTCAGAGTGTATACTGTATAATTAGCAGTAGGCCAGTTGTAGCCTAGTGGTTAGGGTATGGTACTAGTAATCTGAAGGTTGCCAGTTCAAACCTCACTACTGCCAGGTTGATGTTATTAGGCCCTTGAGCAAGGCTCTTAACCCTCATTGCTCAGACTACATACTGTAACTACTGTAAATCACTTTGGATAAAGGCGTCTGCTAAATACTGAAAATGTAACTAATTGCGGAACTAAATAAATCAATAATTGATCATTGAGTTTTGCTGCTCTAGCAAGGTTAACACATTTGAAATATATTTTGGGGAATTGAAAGCTAATAAGTTTGTTCCAGACTGGGCACCAATCGTTCACAGGAATAACTATCCTATCTGTTCCCTGGTCAACTATAGGGTACCTATGACCTAGCAGAAGGTCACTCACATTAGACTGCCCTCCCCACTCCAACCTGTCAGCATTCCGTCACAAGTGCAATTCCCTTCCGTGAACTCCAGCTTCAGTATAAAGCTTCGTCTGCAGTAAAATGGCATTTAGATTTAGTTTTTTTAGATTTAGTCAAAAGCCTAAGAAAGCAGTTACAGAACATTGCAGATTAATATTTCTCTGTAGTACGGTTGTCTGTGCTTCATGTGTTGTTTTATTAAGACTGTCCAAATCACTCTGCATCTTCACTATCTGTCGCTGCAGACTCGTGACTCATCCATTCATCTGTCTTTTTTTCCTCTGGTGTTTGACAGGCTCATGTAGGCTCTGAACGCCATTAAACACATCAGACGTTTGAACTGGCTGATACACAAACAATCAGCGACTTTCAAATTTATCTTTTTTTCAATCAGTTTAGTCATTTTCAATTCCGATCTGTATTTCCTCTGGTGAATGCATTATTCGCCTAGCATTCATACTATTATAAACCTTTTCCAAAACGTAGGAAACTAACATTTGCACCCAACTGAGTGTTTTAAGTTGAACAGAGGAACACACTGTACTTCATTTTCCTCCTCCACTTATGTCAGTGTACAACTGAGATAACAGACGTCATTCTTCCATATTTGTATCATCATTATGAGTTCAATACAATGGGTCAATACAGCAAAAACACCTTCTTAGATAATATGTGTTATATCTGTATATAATTGCATGTTGAAGCCCCCAAGGTGGTGCTGAAAGTTACTGTAGCACAGATATTTTAAAATGCTCATGATAACAATGATTGACAGGTTTCAGACATGCAGTGCATTGTAGCCTGGTGTCTAGGGGACTGTAATTTTAAAGATTGATCAGAATCCTGATGCTGACCTTGGTCCAATGCTAGAAAAGTCATTTATGTCATTACTAAACCATGGAGCAATGAAAGAAGGTGGCCTAGTCTGGTGAGCCGTTTTCTGACTGTTAGGGTTAAAAATTAACTCTGCAACAGATATTCAGTTCAGCCCCAGCAGTCTCATATGTAAATCAGGGAAACAATTATTTTTGCCAGTCGCACTGCAAACCCCTGTAGTGTTGTTAAAAGGGAACACGGTTATTTGTATTCCAGACAGAAAGCGGGCACACCTGGCTGTGTTCTAGGGGACCCCTGACTAGGTGAGCTAGCCGAGCACTCAATCCCATGATAAATGAGGTCGAGGTCACTTTGACGTTATAGGCTCATTAACCCGAAGCGGACTCTCTTTACAGGTCCTTCCCACCACCAAGTCCAGATCAAGAACAGCATGACCACTGAACCAACCAATACAGCTGTGATAAATCACTGCAATAGTGGATGAGTCATTTTAGATAACTAGTAACATTTGGGAAATGTCGACATCATTGGAGAAATCGTTATTCTACAAAAATGTATCTTTTGCCTTGTCTGTTTTCATTTTAAGGATTTTTTTTTAAATTTAGTCATTTCTAACTCTTTATTATGATTCCTTTGCAACAATGCACCATCCACACACTGAGCAAGGATGACCACAGTCTAGCACAGCCCCCATTTGGAGGTCAAGGTATTTTTATTAAATCAGCCAGTGATTTCTCAGATACATCATTCAGAGAGCGAAGCTGTACTCCACATGTAACTACACTACTTGTGCTGGCACATTGAAGAGACAAAAATCTACTGTTACACTAGCACAGAGAAGAAACCCTATCTGATCTCTCCTTCAGACATGGTTATGGAGAAGATGGTAGCACCGCATATACTTATTTTGAAACAATACGTTCGCTTTTTTATTCAATAAAAATTAAATCAAATGAATGCATGAACTCAAAATATGTTTAATTTATAAATTATTCATCTGTTAATATACATCTATCACTGCATTTCAGACATGCAAAATGTTCAAAAATAATTAGGACGAGTTTTGTTTTTAACCAGAGAGTAGAATAACTTGTTCTTATAATGTATGCAAGCAAAGAAGCAGCAGTGGTCTGGAGATTAGAGAACCGGGCTTGTGATTAGAAGGTTGCCATTTTGATTCCCAGAGCTGCCAGGTCATGACTGAAATGCCATTGAGCAATGCACCCAACCCCTAACTGCTCCCTGGGTGCCATGGCTAGGGCTGCTCACCCCCCAATTTCAGTGCACAGTGATGAAAAGAGTATTCTAAATTCCAATTCATTAAGTAAATGTAACATTTGCATTTGTTTTTCATACTTTCCATGTTGTTTTGGGGCACTATCTGGGGGTTACATTTGTAGGGTAATAGATACAGTAGTTCATTTTAATAATGTATTATTAATTAGATAAAAATGAATACATCTCTTAATTAAAAAAAAATAAAAAATCTGACTAAGCTTCCTGGCTTAGCCTTTAAATGTGAAGGCACTTATCTATTCGGGCTATATACATCAAGCAAATATTGTTCTTGGTTTATTACCGTGGTCTATACATGTTTTTGATTTAATGTAGGTTATATAAGAACTCCCTCTTCTTGCCCCTTGTACCACTTTTGTGCTGACCAAAGAGAGTTGGAAATATCAGTACAGAACCATTTTGTACACTTTAAATAGCTAGAACTAGCAATTGTACTTAGGCAGTAAATCCCATTTTACCGCAAAGGTCGGTAGTACCACCTGG
>JAYDZF010000009.1:17678190-17689768 GCA_034509105.1 Microcambeva barbata
AGAAAGAAGCTTTTTGATTGATTCCCCTTACAGTTATTGTAATGCATTCAGCAATTTGTTTGTGTGGGCCAATCTGGTTTTGATATTTTCCTTTTTGGGTTATTAATTTAATTATTGTAGCAAAATTTATCACCACCACCAAGGAAACAAAGTTAAATGCAAATAATGACAGAGCACAAAGAGTACAACTGTCAGCGACTGTAGTTTTCTGCTCATATATGAATTACAGAAAATAAATGGGAAGCAATATATTTTCAAGCAGGCTGACAGCTCAAATAAATGATTCTCTGGAATAAGACCAAAGCAAAAGGCAGATAAGGCATGAAATTAAAAGGAAAGTAATTTATAATAATTTCTTCTCGGGTTTACCCATCATGAGCTCCGTTATATCCCTGGTCCGGACCACCTACACCTGGCCAAAAAAAAACAAAAACAAAACCCACAAACACACTGATACTATATGTGTATACAGTGAGGAAATAAGTATTTGAACACCCTGCAACTTTGCAAGTTCTTCCACTTGGAAATCATGGAGGGGTCTGACATTTGGAAATCTGGAAATCACAATGTATGATAATTTATTTGTGTGTTACTGCTGCAAGTAAGTATTTGGACACCTCATGGGTTTCCTTGATCAGGAGTATGGTGAGAAATAAGCCTAAAACTAAATAGGTGGAACTTGTTAATGATTTTGAGGCAGCTGGGACCACAGTCACCAAGATAACCATTGGTAACACATTATGTCGAAATGGATTAAAATCCTGCAGTGTCTGCAAGGTCCCCATGCTCATGAAGGCACATGTGCAGGCCCATTTGAAGTTTGCCAATGAAACCCTGGGTGATTCCGAGTCATTGGGAGAATGTGCTGTGGTCAGATGAGACAAAAATTGAGATCTTTGACATTAACTCAACTCGCCGTGTTTGGCGGAAGAGAAATGCTTACCATGACCCAAAGAACACCGTCCCCATTATGGAGCATGGAGGTGGACACGTTATGTTTTGGGGGTGTTTCTTTGCTAAAGGCACATGTCTACTTAACCACATTAATGGGATAATAGATGGAGACATGTACCACAACCTCCTTCCCTCCGCCAGGACAATAAAATGAGTCGTGGCTGGGTCTGCCAGCACAACAATGACCCAAAACATACAGCCATGGCAACTAAGTAGAAGCACATTAAGGTCATAGAGTGACCTAGCCAGTCTCCAGACCTTAATTCCATAGAAAACGTGTGGAGGGAGATGAAGATCTGAACTGCCATGCACCAGCATCAAAATCTTAATGATTTAGAGACAATCTGCAAAGAGGAGTGGACCAAAATTCCTCCTGAAATGTGAACAACAGTGCTTGAACAACTGCTGTGCTTGCCAACAAGTGTTTTGCCAACAAGTTTTAAATCTTATTTGCTAGAGGGATCTAACACTTTTATGTTTGATATTATGTTTGATATTCTATTTCTCACTATTAAAATAAATGTAATAGAAATATAGATCCATAGATAGATAGATGTTGTTTCACACTTCCGACTTTTGAAACCCCCAGAGGAAAATTTTGTCAGTTGGTTGAAACTTGGTTGAAAAAAAAATAAAAAAAATCATACTGATCATACTGGTTCCTCCTGAACAACATATCAATATCAATTCAGCCTTTTCAACTTATGGATGTCGGACAGTTAAACTGTTGTCAATCGTTTTTGAAAGGTCTTCCCAGGTCATGATACACAATGCATATAGATGTTTCTTTTTTCAGTCCACTCAACACCATTTTTAACAGATTTCCAGTAGATGTATACATTACATTTTAAACAGATATATTGACCTATGAAAAAAGTCACACTAGAAAGAGAGAGTACCATCTTCTCTGTTCTAGCATCCTGTTGTTCGGGTTGAATTTTGTCGACTTGTGAACAGCAAGAGTCGTAGTTGTCAAGCTATAATTGATGCTCAAGGGCACATGACAAGTAAACAAACTTCAATAAACTGTTTGAAATCAAATCATTGCATGCTTCTACTTCAATGCACTAATTTCATGATGTAATATCACTGTAGCATATGCTTTTAATACATTTCACTTGAATTCCAAATGTTCCTAACTTTCTGTGAGTAGAATGAATGTAAACTAACATTTTGTATGTACCGTATTTTCCGGACTATAGAGCGCACCCCAATATAAGCCGCACCTACTAAGTTTTTTATTTTATTTTATGAAATGTACATATATATATATATATATAAGCCGGGCACCGGGCTATAAGCCACTGATATCTAGGTTGTGAAATGATATATATATTTCATAGATAGAAATATATTCGATAGATTTAACAGTAAACCGAAAGTTCCGTAAACCGAAATGGTAAAGAAAAAAGTAGTGGCTTATAGTCTGGAAAATACGGTATATATATATTTGTTTGTTTTGTATATGTTGTTTGTTTTAACAGATTAGTGTTTTTAGAATGCTTTTGCTGGTTCTTTTTTCTCAGTTACTCATGCAGAGAGAACAATCTAAGCAAACACTTTATATACTCCTCATCATTAGCACAGCACTGATGAAGTAAGACAATTGCACTGTAGTGCTCGTTTACTTAGCAAGGAGTAATTACACAGTGTAGTGACAGAGTGAAGGAAGCACAGAAGAAATTTTCCTGTACAACCTGGGCTTCTGATCCACTTAGATCAGCACATACAACACTCCATTTGAATTTATGCCATTTAGCTGACACTTTTTGACTGACTGTATTGCAAGCATTCAAGGTTATGGGCCTTGCTCCGACTACGTGTGTAGCTTGATGACAGATTGGTTAAAACTGATGCTCTTATTGTGGCTAGTTCAGAACCTTAGCTATTGAAATATCACTTACTTGCCCTATTAGATTTCCATGCCATCTAGCAAGCTTAATTGGCAGTGTCTGCAGCAGTCAGGCTTATGCAAGGTCACTTATGGTCATCTTACAAGCTTTATAATAATGCATTTCTGCTTCCCCTCCATCTGTAACCTGTTTTTCTTGTTAACTGTCTCTATTTAATGTATTTTTTCTTGACAGGTTTAGGGTGTTCTTCAAAGGAAAAATTATGCCAGTACATATCCAGTGGAAAGTTTGCATGGAGCCTAACACCAGCCGTGGATATGGGATCAGAGGATCATAGTGTCAAGAGACTGACAGGAGGAAGCTTTCAGGATTGGGAGGAAGGTAAGAAAAGTGGAAAAAAACTCAATCAGAATGTTAATGTAGCTACCTTTGTTCAACCTTATGAGACTTAAACTTGTGGGGCCGAGCCTGGAATAATGATTGGGGAAGGAATGAGGTTTACTGGTGATGGAGTCTAATAAGGCGCCTGGAAACAAAAGTCCAAATTGAATTATAGTTGAATTATTTATTAAAGAAAAAAAGGCAATGTACTCTGGCAATTGGAGCATAATTCTGAATTCTGTTTTAAATGTGGAATTACATTCGGATACATGGCCATTACTTATTGGTCGTAAAGAGCAGATTAAATACATGATGTGAATATGTAGTCACAGGGCTTCATTGAAACATAAGAAAACCTTAGACAGACACATTTTGCCTTTCATCCCCACATACATTTAAACAAATGACTTCATCAATCATGAATAACCCTTGACCGATCGGAAAGGGGCCTGACAAAATCATTCACTTCATGCATTTGCGTTTGTATTCCTTTTGTTTCTCTGTTTAATAATTGGTTTCAGGTTATTCAGTAATTACCCTGTGCATTTGGTCAACCTCTGCCAGTTGCATCAAGCTTTGTCACGAGCTACAGCATGGCTCCTCCGACACTCTGAAGGTTTGGTTTCTTACTGATTCTCAAATGATACCACAAACCATGCTGACCTCTTTTCTTTCACTGCTTTTCTGCCTTGGTCAGACAGTTGGAGTCACTTTGCAGAAGCAAGAGTCAGAATAAAGAGTCAAAATACAGAGTCAGAATAAAACAGTTGTTTGACAGTTGCATGGCTGTTTTGGCAGCAAAAGGGGGACCAACACACTACTGTATATTAGGAGAGTAATCACAATGTTATGCCTGATCTGTATATCACAGCAGGAAGGTCCTGGGTTAAATCCCAAGGTGAGGCAGCTTGTGCCCTTTCTGTGAGAATTTTGTGTGTTCACTCCTTGTCTCTGTCGCTAGATAAGCAGTGCTCCATGTGGTTTTTGGTTTCATGGTGTGTCCCTGCTTCTTCGGAATTTTCTATTATTGATTCTCAGATTCTTTAAATAAGAAAAAGGGCCAAAAAGAAAAGGGGAGAAAGGGTCACTGTCTAAACAAAGCAAATGCATGGGAAAGATAATACAAGGCAAAGTGATGGATGGACATACAGACCAAAAGATACCAAACAAAGTCTTATGCAGGGGAAAAACCAAACTGACAGACTCGGGGTGGAAATTGTGTTTTATAACACTGGGGAAAGTGATGCATTGATGTTTTTCTTGTGTTCTGAATTACTTTGTATCTAGGCTACATATCAAACAAATATGTATAGATCCCTCAAAATCATATTCTTCAAGTTTTTAGAATGGTCAAATGTACAGAATCTTTTTAACAAACTTCCCTTTTAATGTGTAACAGAAAGGGGTATTTTTAGTTCCAGGGTGGTTTGCCTGATCACTTACAGAAAGGGAAAAAAATGGTGTTGGATCTCAAGGAATAATTGAATCTTACCTCACAGGGCAGAACAGACTTTATCAAAGTGTAGATAAGAGTTTAATTAGGTACAGTAGGACAGCTGCATAATGGTAGAGTGTGTGTGTGTGTGTGCAGTGTACTGCATGTGAGGGAGATAAGCATGTTAACAAAGTCCTATTAGATAGGCGGGTTGAGGAGATGGTTTGGGAATTGCATGCTCTTCAAGCCTGCTTATGCACTTCAAAGGAAAATAGAGCAATTCTGCACAGTGTTAAATTCAGTTACCACTCATTGTTCCTCCCAAAAGCAATGTCCCGGTGCCCTTCTGGCTCCTCATGTGACTCTCAGTTTCTTGTTGCTGCTCCTGCATTCTTAAAGAGTAGGACACAACTCGTTTTCACCTCTTTGCGTTGACCCATTTTGAGTAGATTCTCCAGTGAATCTTACACTTTCTGAGGCAATCTGCAGGCTAACGCGTGTATCCTCCGACGCTGTTCTCCGTGAAGCCGCCGGCTGCATCTTCACTTTGTGGCTTATTAACACAAATATAGGTATATGATGTAGGCAGATGAGATTATATATTATATATAGAATTATCCTAACCTGGAGTCATAGTTCTGTTAAGCTTAACATTAGGTTTGTCATAGTTTGTTAATAATTTGTTTTGAACTAATAATTAAATAATTGAATTTAAAATAATAATACTAATACTTGTGTTGTTGTATAAGACCTAAGATGGCTCCCTGATCTCCTTTTCAATATTCATCAATAAGTTCTCTAATGTAGCTGTGGCAAGAATCGCAGCCTACTTGGAGAAAAAGGAGTTGAGACCCGGGAAAGGTTGGGCAACAGTGAGTTATAAAATTTAGAGAAGGTTTTTTTTTTTTTTTTCTTGCCAACATTTCTTACTTTCCCATTTGCTGCAACTACAAAGCCCTGCGGCCTGTTTGACATTGAACGATATGATACTTATCGACCCACAATCACAAATAACCATATTACAGGTTTTTCCTCAACCTACGACTGCATGGGTTATGCTAATTAGCCACATTAGTATGCTTAGTGCTGCTAATGATGGGTTCATAAAGTCCTCACTAGGCTGTAACATTCGCTGGAGTGGGAATTAGAAATGGAGTATTAAAGCAACAGATGCCCAGGCTGATTATGGGACGTTATATACAGAGCATTTCAAGGCTCTGGGGAGTGCTTGTTTGGCCTGACGAGTAAACAGGTGGAAGGGAGGAACATTGAGGTTCAGACCATCAGAGGCAAAGGTTCCATGCCATTTTAATGCATATATATTAATGCACTTTAACTGGGGAAACCCTCTACTTTCAAGCAATTGGAACATGAGAACATGACATATTGCAAATAATCTAAAAAATGTTCAAAAAGCAAGTTCATGTATTTATTTTTTACAATTTAGCTGATTAAGTACACTATTTTTCTTCTATGCTTTTATGCCGCACATCAGCGGACACACAACTTTGATCACTAGCTTATTGCTGATGTGCATTTTGATGTCACATTATTTAACCTTGTTCTGTGACAAAATGTTGTTTGGGAGACCAGACAGATGACTGCAAAAGGCTACCAAAGGGCTCAGTTGTGTATTGTGAAGATGTTCTCTGGAAACCAACGAATAATAAGTGAAGGAAACACTTGCATTTTTTATCCAGGCAAAATATAATTTTAATGCTAAATTATTAAGAACAATATATTGGACTAATCTTGCAAAATAAATTTTAGCACAAAATTCTACTTACACCAAAAAGAAAACCGTGTTTAGATGAAAGACAGCACGTATGTATAGGGGTATAGATCTCCAAAGTTTTTTTCCAGCTCAGAAGCAAACCAACGTTTTGACTGCTGTTATTTCAGAGAAGACTCAGTTTTACCTTTAACAAAACCTTATTAATGGAAGAATCTCTTTGCATTAACACGAAGATTCAGATTGTTCTAAGCTCAATTCTAAGCACATCTATTTCAAGTGTCCCTAGAAAGTGTGCTTCTGGGTGAATGAACCACTACAATGTATAAGCCTTAACTACCACCTCAGCCCCTGAATCAGCCATGCTGATTGGTTGTTAAGACAGCTGCCACTCCATAATTAATGTGATTGGATTGCTGCTTTACAGCCAAAGCTACAAGTGGAACAACTGATTCTCTGTGTTTCAACTAAAAGAATAGGTTTTTTTCTTCACCACAACCATTTTTTATACTCACTCATCTATGTTTCTGCTCTAAAAAGAAACTGATTGATGTTTTTTATACCCATGTACGAGTCCATATTGCCCACACAAGGCCACTTAACCGTTGATTAAAAAGAACATGATTATGCATTCATATTTGATCATGAAGGATTAGTTCAGAGGGCACAGATGGTGGATAAAGCGTCCACTCTTTACTGGCTTTATTGATTCACTGGCTTCGGCATTTTGATTCCCGCTGTGTCCAGCTGTGTAGTGAATTGAGCATATATTGGTGTTTGCATGCCAGTCTGTACACTGCATTGGTTTTAAAAGGGATCTGAGAGGTGAGCCCACTATGTCCAAAGTAAAAAGATTCGACAGACTGGTCTGCAATACTAATGATTCCTTTACTGATTTATGCCAGCATTGCACCAGGCAGAGAGTTACAATCCAGCCTGGCTGCAAATGTGAGTTTATAATGATCTTTACCACGTTCAAGTATATGTGATTGTCTACTACAGCATAATGTTACCCATTAAGTGTGGGGGTTATTGTAATTGTAGTCATGATTACTAATGGACCAGAGGAATTCACTTTTAAAGTTATGTACTCAATAGCATTATAAAACTGAGAATTGCTGTGTTGACAGGGTTTGTTTGTTGGCTCACAATAATGTTGGTGATTGAATCCAACCAAATGTATAGATATAAACATTATTCTATAGGCTTTCTCAGTTTATGAGCACAAGCAACACCTTTAACTGTAGTGAAATGAAAAGTGATTATACAACTGTGAAGTACAGAGGAGAAACTGGGCTGAATTTCAAAATACATTACATTATGTTGCCCTCAGCTTATATTTTCATGTACAACGTTGTATTCTATTGTGGATTTTAAGGTTTGTGTGGATTATTGTCTTCCTATAAAAGCTACCCATTTTTTATTTATGAATTTATGATTTTTTTTTTACTTTACTCCATTTTTTCATCTTTGAAGTTTCCCTGAATTCCACAAGTACCAGTGCATTAAAGGTTCTTGTTATCAGAACCATTAAAATATTAACTTATTCAGCTGTTTGAGCTACAGTAGCTTGTCTGTTTGATTGGACCAAACAGACTAGCCTTTGCTCCATATGTGCATCAATGAGCCTTGGCCATGACCCTGTCGCCAGTTTGCTACAGAACCACTTTTGATAGATTATGACCACTGCAGACCTTGAACCCCCAACAATAGCTGCAGTTTTGAAGATGCTCTGATCCAGTGGTCTAGCCATTACAATTTGGCCCTTGATAAGTTATTCACTTCACCTTTCAGTGTTCACAAAATGCTCTAGTAGCTGTATTTTGACTTATATGTCATGAACTAAAATATTAAACAACCAAATATTAAAATAATTAACTAGTAGTTACTAAATATGGCAATAAATGTGTGTATTCGACATGTTTAAGGTTTACAGGAAAGTAAAAATAAAACACAAGAAACTATACATGAGAAAGCAAAACTTATTTGAAATCACCCTTTGAAACACACGTCTTGATAGATGTCTTATTCAACTGAGGCAGCTCTAATCTCCTAAATGGCAGAAGTCTGTAGAACAATTATAAAAGACTGATAAAGGAAACTTTGATTTTTGAAGTATCTGGCTCTCCCTGTGCTAAACTCTTTCAAAATTCAATTCTTGAAAAACAATCGTGTAATAACATTTGTCAAATACATCTCCATAAGACTATTGGACATACCGACTATTGCAGGATTTTATCAATCACAGTTAATCCAAAGTTATTTACAATTATTGCACTACATTTTCAAGCAGCTGAGCTGGGCTTGAGCCAGTAACCTTTTGATTACTATTCCAGTACCTTAACCACTCATTGCAGAAAATATCACTGCATCCTATTACAAGGTTGTATTAGTCAGGTATCGATGGTAAACCAGAAGGTCTGGTTTGCAATCTACACTCTTATTCATCCCAAAGCTGAGGTTAGAGCTCTGTGCAACCCAATAGAGTATTTTGGCACACATTGCCTTTAGGGACCCTGTTTTGTGCTCAAGGGAATCTAGTCAAACTTTTGACACAAATTTGGAATGAACAGGTGTGGATGAATTATTTATACTCTTGGAGTTTGTCTCAAAATCTAGTGAGCTGCCTTGCTGCCCATTGCTCACCTAGGTAGCTGCCTACGTAGATCAAATTCTAATAATAATCCTCAGACAGCAGTTCACTGTGACCCTTTTGTTAGACATTGATGGGCTGCTCCTGCCTACTGCCACACTGTTAGCATCCTATCTGAGCTAGCCTGAGGCCATTCAAACCAAGTGGCTTAGGTGACACAACCTGCTAGAGTGCCAACGAAGATCTCCTACTGTGCACTCGCAACTCTTCTTCTGTCCATCTGTTCTGTTGTAGAAATTTGTTTTAACCTTGCACAGGATTCAGGGAAGAAGGTCCTTGGTCCTCATGTGGATTGGTCCAGGTTTTTTCTGTCTTGAGTTTGCATGTTCTTCCCATGTCTTTGTAGGTTTTCTTCCTGGAACTTTGGCCATATAGTGTACTATGTACAGCTTTTCTACATTATCATTGTGCCAAAAGTTTTAGAAAATGTGTTCTAAGCAACACAATAAACTTGCCTTAAAATGGTCTCTGAGATATTGAGGGAGGAAGGAGGCCTGTATTGCTTGTAATCAAATAGTCCTCCCACGCTTAGCAGTGTTAAACTACTCTGGAAGATTGAGGATCGAAATGCTTAGAAGAATTGTCCATAAGCTTTAAAAGTATCAGAGAGCTTCTATAAGAAGCTTGAAAGAGCATCTTCCATAGAGGTGCTGTCTGCTGCAGTACAGAAATTATTAGCTAGTCTTTTACAACATATACTGGTGTGTATAGGAACATCCATAGGGCCATGTTTAGCCATGTTTATAGGGCCTGGTATTGTTGATTGCAGCAGGTAGACTGTTAGGTTGCCGCAGAAGATTGTGATTAGCATCTTTGATTTTGCATATGTTTTGTGCTGGATTGCCCTTCTCAACACTGTAGTTACATTCATTCAGCCTTACGGCAACCATAGTGCTGATGTGGCTCCCATAATGAGTTTGTGATGGTAACCAAACCTGTTTATATATCTTCATCATCATCTTCTTCTTCTTCTTTATCTTCGTGTGCTACGCTTCTCTGAAGCTGTAGGGAAAATCATGTATTCAACACATGCAATCTTGTTACAGGTCCTAGTCAGACCATCCTAGTCTCCTTTAACATCTAGGACAGATCAAATGTTTGTTTGAGATGAATGCAAATCTGGTCCCCTAGAGGACACAAATATGAGTGCCTGCATCAGATGAAACTGGGGACTTTTACACTTTTTGACCCCAGTTAGTCACCTAAGCTTCTAAGTGGAGGGATGTGGAGATCAGTGTGTGACTCTTCATGCCTGAAACAGGATAAGAAGGTGACTGTGCAAACATCAGAGTGAGTGCGTGTCAAGGAATTATATCCTCTTTGGATACAATCGAATCATCTAGCAGTGGAAGACACATTGGCTACACTAAATTGTGAAAAAGCCTTTACAATGGAAAAATCAAAGTGTCACAGATTATGAAGGTGTCATTGCGCTGTTCACCAGCATTATCAAAATGCAACTAAGCTGCAAGGCCAGCTGTTTAGGAATCAATGTCTGCTGTAGGGAAGAGGTTGTGACTAATCATGCTTAAATGTGTTAACATTTCAGACCAAAGGCCGGCGTTCAAACATCACCGGAGGCGACGCTATGACAGCTTGTTCTGATATATTCAAGCGGGTCTCCCAAGTACCCACTTTTATGGCCATGATGTGCTTGGCATATAATGCAAACATTAAAAAGTAAACTTAAAAACTCTGAGGCAAAATAAGGACAGCGTTTAAGTTGTGGTGGCGATGGCCTTCTGCTGGGTTTCTGAAATCAATGCCGCTGTTAGAACAAGAGGACAAATTGCCATCTCTCCGAATCACAGCCAGTTGTAGAGCATTGGAGCTGGCAGAAGTAATTTGGCAAAGCTTTAGGCAGCCTATAACTTCTCTTATATCACAACACAAGCCTACCTACAGTTCTCATCTCTCTTTCTGTGATGTGCTTAGATCCATAGTCAATAAAATGGAGTGAAAATTCACAACCAAAGTGAAAATTTATTATCCAATAATAATCCAAGAACAAATAACATATTAAATTATGATAACAAATATGTAAATAAAGAAAATAGCCAAATAAACGTTCAACACTGACCAGCCATAACATTATGACAACTGAGAGATGAAGTGAATGACGCTGATTATGTCATCACCTGTTACTGGGTGAGATATATTAAGCAGCAAGTGACCATTTTATCCTCAAAGTTGATGCAGTAAAATGGACAGGCATAAGGATTTAAACAGCAAATTGTAATGGCTAGATAAATCTCCAACACTGCAGCCCTTAGTGGTCTTCCAAATCTCCAGTAGTCAGCATCTATCAAAAGTGGCCCAAAGAAAGAACAGTGGTCTAGTGTCAAAAGTTAATGCAGCTCTGATAGAGAGATGTCAGAATGCACAGTGCATTACAAGTGCAGGGCTGATGTGGCAGCAAATTTGGGGCCAACTCTATTAGGATAGGTGATCATAAGTTCAGTTCAGTTCATTGTCTTTAACCCCTTCTCCTAAGGTGCTGGAGCCTCTCCCAGCTCTTCAATGGGCGCAAGGCACAAGGTAACACCCTGGATGGGGTCACAAGTCATAAG
>JAYDZF010000009.1:17752070-17771341 GCA_034509105.1 Microcambeva barbata
CAATTGGTACCATTCCTGTCACGAATGTACTTTAAATCAACCAAAAACAACCAAATAAACAATTGATCATGCATCACACTGACTCTTAAAAATAATCTGCTCACACTAATTACCAGGATAACAGAGAACTTAAGTGTACATCAGTCCTAATTCAAAGAGTCATCATGAAAAAAGGTGCAGTGAAGTGGACATGGCTGTGGGTGTGTGTGTGACAACTGAATGTTAAAATGCAGAAGAGAATTGTGGGTAAACTGGATGAAGAAATGCACAGATGTTGGGTTGTGATATAGGAGGAGAGGAGCCGGTGACAGTAATTGCCGGTCACTCACCTGTGAAGGACTTTTAACACAACCTTCAGAAAAACACCACAGAAGAAGAAACGAACAGCAGGGTGAGGAGGAGACTGGGTGAAAGGTGTTGCCTTAAATATTTATGTTAGTAGAAGGATGTATTCTGCATTTAAACACTACTTTTTCACTGATACTGTTACAATGTAAAGTAATAACAAATTTTGACTTTATTTTCTCCAATCAATAATTCAGATCATGATTTCCTGTGCAAGCCATAATAGGAGCAACCAAATGGAAAAAAAAAAACAAGTGGAAAATAATTGTTTTAATATAGTCATGTGTCATTTGGGACACAGCCCAAACTGCAGATGCTGTGGTTTATTTTAACACATTTGTAAATCCCTCATTTACCAAAA
The DNA here is from genome assembly GCA_034509105.1 of Microcambeva barbata. Lineage (NCBI taxonomy): Eukaryota > Metazoa > Chordata > Actinopteri > Siluriformes > Trichomycteridae > Microcambeva > Microcambeva barbata. The sequence continues at coordinate 17,752,777 of JAYDZF010000009.1, forward strand.
ACTTGTGTATGTATGTGTATATATATATATTAAATAAATTGTGTGTGTGTGTGTGATCAATGCATTCTACCATTAGCTTCAGAGGCCGTGGGGTACTACAGTGAATTGTTGGGTAGCACTGTCGCATCACAGCAAGAAGGTCCTGGTGGAGTAGTCCAGGTTTCTTCTGAGTGGAGAATGTTCTTCCCGGAGGACTGATTTCCTCCCACAGTCTAATGAATTGTTGTCAGACTACTTAAGGAAACTTAATTCCCTCTAGGTTTGAGTGTGTTTTGTGATGGACTGGTGATCTGTTCGAACATTGAATCAGACAATAAAAAACAGTAAAAACCAACAATAAACTAATTAATTAAATGAAAATTATACTTATGTTGTTTTTTATGAGTTGAAGTATTTAAACAAAATGAAGATTAAATCAATATTAAATAAAGGGATAATGTTGATTCTAATACATAATTACATGAAAAGTTTAAATATATGGTATTATTGACTGACAAAAAATACATTAAAAAAGTATTAATTTTTTATATAAATAAATAATTATTTCATTGAATTATGTTGAAACAAATACCTTATTACTTTATGTTATAAATCAAGTATAATTAAACCACATTAAAATGTACTGCATGTTATAATCCACCATCTATCACCACCACCAAAAAAATAATAAGAAGGATAAACTGGCCAGTAAAGTTTACTCATCCAGAAGGGTGTTTTTTATTATTTTTGAAAAAAAAATCATGTAATTAAGTGTATCAAGCAGCAACGTACTTTCACTGAACAGAGCTACCAGTGCAGTTTCTGGAGAGCTCTGAGGCCGCGAGGAAAGGTCAGCATGGATGTGATGTGTGGTGGTGAATTTGAACTCGCCTGGAGTGGGACAGCAGCCAGGAGGCTTTATTTCCATGCAGGCATGATTGAAAGCTCCAGATTTGGGACAGGAGGCTCACCGGAGTCTGCGGTGTTAATCTACCCCCGCAGGCATCTTGGATAGTCAGCGCTGGTGGTGATTGGGCAAGATGAAATATTTACCGCCTAAGGCAAGGTCCACATAATCAGTGTTAAATGCCAGACTTCCCAAATCTTCTGAAAAGTTCCGGGAGTCTCCTGCATACACATACCGGCTCCCTGAAGCCCGCAAGTCAAATAAAATCTCCTGGAATATAGAACGAGTGGCCAAGAGTGCTTGTGGGACAAGGAGCATCATGGCAGAGACAGGGCCTTCCAAAAAGAGAAAACATTACTTCTATATAAACATGTTGTTGTTGAAGTGAAAAACAATGAGTCTTGAGTCTGTTATAGTGGGTTCAAAATTGCCCACAGAAGGTTAAATGACTGTTAAAAGACATGTTGAGATGAATTTATGAGACAAATATACATATTAGCCTTTTCAGTTAGTTGGCTAGTAGCCAGATGAGAACGGATGGCTAACATGAAAAGAGCAAACTTGGACTTATTTAATGGAATAGTTTACTGAGATGGTAAATGCAATGTGATTGTTTGTAACTTGCTGAATTTTTTATACATTTTAGCTTTTTTAGGGTCATGGGGCTGTTTGGGTTTGGGTCCAGGGGGACTATCTCCCTGAAATGGTCTGAAATGCTAATAAATGAAGAGGTGTGTTGGTATGTGGAGAATGCTCAGTTTATTAAAAAAAACATATAAATACTGGCACTTCATGTGTTTACTAAAATAATAGTAGTAAACTTAGGTAAACAAGAATGCATAATAAAATAGTGTATAGCTGTAATACAATACACAACACCATACAGCTTTATATTTACTAATTTAGTTATGTTATTGTTTGTGTTAGTGTTTGATGGCATAGAACACACTGTACTGAAATGGAATTTGTTTTGAATGTACATTACAGTAATGTATATTATATAATGTAAGGTTTATGGCAAACTGTATTCGTATTCACAACAAAAAAGAACATTTAATACATTAAAAAGTTAGATAATAGGGTGGTTTTGGAGGTCTTGTACATTTATTGTATTTACATTATTTTTTTATGGAAGAATAGATTTAATATACTAATGTAATTTATTCTAGAGGGTTATTCCCAAGTCAAAATGTTTATAAGTCAAATGTATTTTGATGATATAGCTGGGCATTGGTCCATAGGCAACCACACATACGTTTAGCATTTCCAAGATGGATCGACACCCTGTCTGGGGAACCCTGGATTCTTTCTTTGTCTTCAGGAAATCCAGCCTGATGCTGATGAAGACAAAGACTTTAATGAAGATGAATTAACTAATGATTTAGCTCCTCTTGTTCCCTAAGAGGAAAGAGTTGCTGTAAGTCAATGCAAAATTATGCAGATGGTTCACCTGATTATGATTGAACTTCTACTCTGTACAAAAATGGGCTTCCATAAAGAATATAATGATTTTATATGTCAGGTATACATACATTACAGTCATCTCCAAAAGTATTGGAACAGTGGGACAAAATATTGGAACAGATTAATGTGGAATAGAATAAAATTAATAAGACATCATATTTAGTTACAAACATTTTGTCTGTAATAACTGCATCAGGCCTGTGACTCACTGACATCACTTTAACATTATTATTTTGTGATGTTCTTCCAGGCTTTCATTGCAGTGTTTGTTTCATGGAGTTCATTATACTTCCAGTGTCGTGTGTGGCATCATCACTGAAAATTATTTACCCCATCAGAAGAAGCCATACAAGCTCAAGCCATGACATCACATCAACTGTGCTCCACAGATGAGCTTGTATGTTTGGGTTTATGAGCAGATCTTTTATTTTTCAAACTTTAGCCGTTCCATCACATTGGTAAAGGTGCATCTTTGTCTCATCAGTCCAAAAAAATGTTGTCCCAGAATTGTATCTGTACTTCTTGTTTAATTAGTGGTCTGTTGTCTAAAAATCAATGTGAAAGGACACACCTGGATAACAAATTATGACTGACAGTCACATGTTCCAATTCCAACTCACATTAAAATTGGGTAAGTTAAGACATTCAGATAGCCTATGGATAAAATAAGGGTCTCTCTGCTCCAATACTTTTGTAGGGGTGTGTATACCTGGAGCCAAGAGGGTTGCTCAGTGACCCAACAGACTGCATGACAAAGCTGGGCTTCGAACACCGTCTCAAGATTGATGGTCCAACTCTCTACCACTGTTTCCATGACTTGAGGGCTTACTAAATACTCTGATGGTTGTGTTACTATGTAAATTCGTTTTCTGCCTTTCCACCCACACTAATGAGCATATTAAACGTAAGAGCTCGCCATTGATCACTGTCCGTCGCAAGGTCTCCAGCTTCATCCCAGAAGGCACTGAGGGCTTTCAAGTTATTGATGAAGGTCCAACACCAGGTCAGTCGTGGCTGGCCTCTGCACCATTGGCCTTCAGGTGGATAGGTCGGTTGTCATCCATGATGTTTTAAGCATTTGTCCAATTGTTATGCTTAGGCTGGGAAGGCTGCTTTGTCGTCGGACCAGGTATAATAGTAATACATTTAAATGATTCTGAACACTTCAGTGAAGAAATAATTATAAATATTTATAAAAATCCACCTGTTTTAAAATATTTATTTTTATCCAATTGCAAACTAGTCATGGAAAAGTAATGCTTATTACACAATGGTTAGCTAATTGGACATACTATTCAGAACACCTGTCTGTTGTTTGGGACACAGCCAAATTGCCGGTTGTTGTAATTTCAAGTAATTTGGTCACCTGCTGTTGCCAGTTGTCCAATGTAGGGTAATTGTAACTATTTTATAATAGGATTACAATGTAGGCACTATGGATTGTACATTGTGTCGCTGTATATTGTACAGGCATCCTTTATGAAATAGTATTTAGAATGATATACATTCATTTTTACACACATTAAATTTTTAAGCTTTTTTTTCAGAATTGCAGTCCTTGCATTATTCCAGTACATGCTTCAGCACCTGTACTGTAGGCTTTGCACAAGACTGTCTGGAGACACATGCACTGAGGGGGACCCAAAGGCTGTTCATAAATTAATCTATCTATGTGGATTAATAAGACACTTCCTGATTCTGGAGGCATGCAGATCCACTGGTGTGTTTTGCTTTTGCCAAAGAAGACAACCACTTTAGACACATTCTAAAAATAATAAATATAATGCAAGTACTATATGAAGAAATATATTTTAATAAAACTGTACAGTGTCCTTGTCCAGGTCTATTCTACCAATATTCAACTGGAACTGGCATCACAGGGTCCTGCCACACCAGTCCGACACATTAATGGTAATATTCCCCAAGAAGCAGTTCAGCAAAACAGCACATTTACTATGTATACGTTTTTATAGCCTATTGTTTTTGTCCATAAGACAAGAATTAAAAGCCCACAGCAACAAGGCTGTCTGGTCAGGTTTTATGCATTGTACTCTAGGTCACACTTGGGTACAAGAGATACAGAAGTCTGAGAGAGGGCAATATGGCAACGCTTAATCACTGCTGGATGCCTGTCCTACAGAGACCTCATTAGATGATTATGTTCCACCTTTCCTAGCCCTACTTTACCTGATCCCTCACAGCTGGCTTTACACTCTTCATTATTTTTTCACTTATTCACACCACAACCTCAGCCCTCCTCTTTCTTTATTTTATTTTATTTTTTTGCTGTCGTCTACGATACACCTTCTCTCCCTCTCTGTCTCTATTGTGCATCTGTCAATCTTGTCTTACAAATAATTACCCACGCAAGTCTCTAGAGCTCGCATTGATATTCTGAGCTATACTTACCACTGGTGAAACTCCACAGGTGGAGATTTATCTTCACAATCTCTGCAGTAGTAGTCCACTGATTTTATTCTAGGTTATGCTATGGACTCATTGCATAGATTTACCATTATTTACTTATTTATATTTAAGAGATTAAAGAGAGCAAGGTGTTAAAGAGGGAGAACAAGTTTATAATGTGATTCGTAGTTGTCATAGTTGTGGTCACTCTCGGAAGCACCGTGGCCCAGAGAACAATGGGATATTTTGTTCTGTATATCTATATACAACCTACATGGATAGATAGACATTAAGACATATATAATTTCATTTGAATAAAGTCTAAATCTTAATATTAGTGCAAAGATAAAGTTTGGTGTCCAAAAGTAGCAAGATTGGCATCTTTGTTTACAACATCTTGCTCATAAATAATCTACAAGGATTTCCCATTTCTGCTTCACCACAGGAATAATTCTGATGTTTTATACATCAGACATGGGGAAGAGGTTGTTGTTTTACACCAGACATTGTTCAGTGAGTGAGATACAGCAGATTGGTGTTCGTTTTTTAAATGACTAATAGTTCATTAGTCCACTCCCATGTGCATGACAGACTATGCATGCTGACACCCCAATCCAAAAAAAACTTCATTTGGAGTAGTCCCTGGACCTTTTGAGCCTTCTCTCCTCTAAGAAGGTCTTTAACAAGATGTTGGTATCTGGGGAAATTAATACCCAAAAAGAGCATTTGTACTTGTAGGCTCTGACATTGGCATAATAAGCCTGGCTTACATGTGAAGTTCCAATTCATCCACAAGGTGTTCAGTGGGGTTTTCAGTCCACTGAGGACTCTTCATGTTAAACCATTTTGATATGCACTGGCCTTCACAGAGCCCTGACCTCGGCAATGAACTGGAACATTAATTGAGACATTCTTGACCAACATGAGAGCCTGGCTATACAAATGCTATTTTGATTAAATGGCAAACTTTCATGCATTTACTCAAAGTTTTGTTAGAAGAGTGTGTGTGTGTGTGTGTGTGTGTGTGTGTGTGCACGCACATTTCTAATACTGTCAGCAAACATTATTAAGATCCATTGCACATACTCTTCTGTTCCATGTACTGACACTAAACATGCCGGTTAATTACATTTGGGATATATTTCAGTCTGGAAGATTCTAGGTCTCATGTGACTCTTATTGACTCTACTGAACGTTTAACTGATTTCTCTCTTGCGTTCCTTCATCTGCTTTATTTTACAGCACTGGGAGACAAAGGTGGCGTCTTCCTATGATTGTAATGAAACTTGTATATTTGGATTTTAATATTGCCTGTCTTTATGAATTAGATTGTGGATGTGGATTTAATACAATTGGCTTAATTTATAACATTTCAGCATTGATGATGGAGTCTGACTTTGATTTCCATCAACTGCTTCATCCTGGTCAGGGCTGGTCCAGTATCACCAGACTGGGTGTGAAGTGGGATTGGGAATATGCTGGACAATGTTTTTTTGTTTTTTGTTTTTTTTCCCAAAAAATGTAGCTAATGATGACTATGTAGATACCCAGCTAATGATAAATGTTGGGAATTAAAATCTGATATTGGCAGTGGTACAACACCAAAATAGACCTGCAACACAAAACATTGTGTGCTCATTTTTACTAACCAGTTGATCTTGGTCAGTGCTGGTTCAGTATCACCAACAAAGACTAGGTTCAAAGTGAGATTAGGAATATCCTGGCTGCTGATAAACTTTGAGATTCAAACCCTAACTTTAGCAGCAGTGGTTTGAACCACTCTTGTATATGTGTGTGTCCACTTCCATTTACTTTTACCACTTTATCCTGGTCAGGGCAGGTTCAGCATCATCACGCAAGTCAAGGGGCAAAGTCAGATTAGGACTACCTCGACCTCTGAACCCTGTGTAATAAACTCTGTGTAATACACCATCTCCCCACTTGGTGTGTGTGTGGGGGGGTGGGGGTGGTTGGGGGTTCACATCATCTTGGCCAAGTTTGTTTAACCAGACAACACTAGGTCTTATCATGACTTTGTTGTGATGCAAACCCTAATCTTAGGGGTATTGTAGTGTGTGTGTGTGGGGGGGGGTGCGATTTGCTGATGTATTGGCGTGATAATATAATTTATTTCAACTTCACTGCTGTTGTTTGGCTCTCACTTGCAATAACGAATAACGGGGAGTTGAATGTCTCAGTGGTGTGAGCTGGTGAATTTAATTAATCTGACTCAGACTGAGAAGAGATTTATTGTCTTTTCCTGTTTACATTAAGGCTGTTTGCTTCTCTTATTGAGTGACCCGGAAATATGGTGCTTGGCTCTGATTACTAAGTCTGAGCCACAGTGAAACTAAACAGGGTGGACGCAAGGCTTTAAATTCCAGTCGTATTACTGTTATGCCGAAATGGGAAAATGGACTCAACAGGCTGATAAATTCTAAAGTCCTACTGAAGTCTTAATGTTTTTTCAAGCATTGATGAGCACTGGTTCACAATTGTGTGCAAACTTTTTTATCAAAATTGCCATTCAGTTGCATGGGGAACTAATTAATATATGATGTAAAGAATGAACTTAAATAATTTAGGTGTTCTAAAGGCATGGAAGCTCACTGGGCCCAGGTAGGGCAGTCCTGGAGTCCTGGAGTTATGGAGTTGTCAACTTTCCTCTGACTCTGGCTTTGTCTGAATTCTTCTTCTGCTGGATCTCTCTGCTACTTCGGATATGGTTAACCATAACATAATTTTAACTCACCTGTCTTATACTTGGACTTTCTTGGCTCAAGTCATATGGGCATTGCTTTATGTGAAGTCTCTGCAATATTACCCATTTGACCCTGTCTTTCATTGGAAGTGGCAGAAACCCTCATACACCCTTTTGTTACCACCTGTTTGGACTATTGCATCATGGACCTGTCACTTAAAACCACTGTCCTCTGCAAACTATTCAATATGCCACTGCTAGGGTCTTGACCACATCACCCCTGTCCTTAAAAAGGTTAATTGGCTTTCAATTTCAATTTTTATTAGATGCACTGAGTCCCACCTATCTCTTTAAATTCTCACGTGTCGCTCACCATCTCACAGACTAAGGTTATCGGACACTAATCTGCTCTCTGTGCCTCGATTTAGGTTGTCCACCATGGGCAGCAGATCTTTTAGCATGGCTGGAACTCTGGAACTCTCTATCCTTGACTCTTCACTCTATGTCTTCTCTTTCTCCATTTAAGGCGTCTATAAAGAATTATCTCTTCTCACAACACTTTAATTATTCATCTTGAGTATGTTTAACACATCTTTACACACTTTTCTGTTAATTTCAACTTTCTATTGTCCAGCAACCTTGATCTTGTTGAAAGGCACTACATAAGTGAACTTATTATTTTTATTATTGAAGAGTGACTTGACATGAAGACTGACTCTGTGACATGACCGAATGTGTTCATCTAAATGTGCTGAACAACATTAAAGAAACAGAGAAGTTTATTTTTGAAGGCATTTAGCGATAATGAGAAATTACAAGGTTAACACGATGCATCTTATGCTCTCATTTACATTAATACACATACTTAAAAAGCACTTGGCTGGGGAAGCGTGGTTAGCTAAGATTGCAGAGAGGTCAGAGACTCTGCCCACTAACTGCCTATTTGTTATATCTAATTTGATGATATAATTCTGTGTTTAAAAGAAAAAAAATGTTCATGTTCTTATTGTTTATTTTAGTCCAATGTTAACACATGTAAAAGCTGTTGTATGATTATATTATAATACTCATACACACATTGTTTTGTACAAAAATGTTTTCAACATTTTAGATAACATCTGCTTAAAAAAGCCTCAGTGAAACTGCTGCAGTCTTAGAGATTTTTTTATTATTATTATTTAACCAAAAATAGTTTCCAAATCCGCCAGAATGTGTGAACAAACATCTAAAACATAACATGATTAGTAGATACCATTTAAAAAATAATAAACCACCTGACCTACAGAGTAATATCTTAACATTACGATCAGGACAAATTATATTTGCTTGCAGGTCTTAATAAATAAAACTTTTGACATCAGGTTTGGCAAAATGATTATAAATCAGCCCAAATCTTGCCCATTAAACAAGTTATAGATTTGTAATCTTTTAGCACTACATTTAAAAGTTGCACCATCCATCCATTCATTCATCATAGTCAGCATCCTGGTCAGGGTTGGGGTGGGTCTGTTCCCTCGGGTGTAAGGCGGGAACAACCTGGAGAGTTCAGTAGTTCATAAAAAGCAGGACTCTCTCTGTCTCTGTTGAACTCATTTGTCTCTTCTACCCCTGCATTATGGGAATACTTGCAGTATTGGGGACTGGAAGTTAGGGTTAAGGTTACAATTAGGGTTTAGGGTTATTGTTAGCATTATAACCATAAACTAGAATAACATAATAGTAAAAAGAAAGGCAAAAAAACATGACCAGCAGCTTTGAGCATGTGAACACAATTATAAAATAAAATGACCCATAATATACAATATAATCGACTTTGAGCAACGCCCACTGGTCCCGGTACTGCAGTATGCCGCTCTCTCTCTTTCTCTGTCTCTCTCTGTTTGTGTGTGTGTGTGTGTGTGTGTGTGTGTGTGTGTGTGTGTGTGTGTGTGTGTGTGTATGTGTGTGTGTGTTTGTAAACCTGAAAATGCTTGTGCATGACATCCAGGTGCCAGGCTTGGTCTTAGCTGGGCAGCCGAGGCTTCAATGAGTTAATATATCGTGGTAAATAGTTTAGACAGCAGATCACTTGGCCTTGGCCATATTTTGAAAGTGCAGACACCATGCAGTGTCGATCTTTCAATAGCTCTGTCCTGCCAACCAGTCTTATTGTGCTGGCAGTGCTGCCGGTCTGTTCTGAGTGATCAGTAATGGAAAGAAATCACTAACCTCCATTTGTGAATTACACACTGTGAGGCAGAAAGTGATGGGTTAGATTTAGGAAACGGCGCGCTTGCTGAAAGAATTCTATGACTTGGATTCAGCAAGGGAGAGAAAGTGTCTTCGGTCAGCCACTTTGGTCGGAAAGTTTTTATTGTTGTTAATGCTAGGACAGCATCCAAGTCCACGGACATTTAGGCTTGGGATTTATCCAGCTCACAACTGCCACACGGGACTTCCTGTGTCAGTTTTGAGGTTTCCCAGATTCGTATTTATTTTGTGAATTAGTAAATCTGGTGAATTTACAAACACAGAAGTATGAAAAGGCAAGAATTATTATTATTATTATTTACATGGACTTTTATTCAATTGAAGAAAGAGTCTAGATATCTCATGTTTTGTTTGCTCAACGTTTTATTAATAAGCATCCATTTTAGACCTGCAAAACATTCAGAAAAAAAGTTGGAGCAGTAAAGCGTTCACCATGTGGTAATAACCATACTTAAAGGTGATTTGCACTGAGAATACTGAGGGATTTGGTGTTTTTACTTTTCCTGCAAACACATCTTAAGATTTGCAACAGTACAGGGTCCACTCTGCAGGCAGGCCAGTGCAGTACCCATACTCTCTTTATACAGCCACAACTTTGATGAGATGTCTCTGGAAAAGGCAGGTAACAAACTTGGTGTGCACTTTCCTCACCAAAGGCCACAGATGACAGACCCTGATTTTTGGACCTGCAGTTTTAATCATAACTGCCAGATAGCTGAGAAAGACTGTATAAAACTATCCTACATATGTTTATTTTTTCAGTAATATGTTCAGCTATCTATGCAAAATTAAACTGTCCAATTTCAAAGTGTCTCACCTCATTTGCTACATGTGTTTGCTTTTTTGTCTTTAATGAATAAAAGAAGACGATCCTCAATCGTAGTTTCAAAACAAGCTACAGAGATTTTCTTCTTGTACTTGTTTCATTGAGGTTCTTCATGTTGTTTTCTTTTATCCATCATAAGAAAGACCTAACACAGCCTCCTTTTTCCCACTGGCAGTAATTTACTTCGGATCACAAAGCAAAAGAGGAAAACACAAGAGCTGTATATTTAATTCTATCCTCGTGGGTGTTCCAAGGGTACATTATTCCAGGCAGGAATAACCCCGGTTTAATTACTTTAGGGAAATGTGGTCAAAACTAAACACAATTATAATAATGGGTTAAAGGCTTTTGTGTTTTAAAGTTTTGTAAAGTTTTTGAGTGATCTTTAATGTGAATATGTTAATTGGATACATTTTATTAGTTTCTTCTTCTTCTTCTTCTTCTTCTTCTTATTATTATTATTATTATTATTACTATTATAACAACATCTATTGCCCAAATGGAGCAGCAGGATTTTCCGCTACCACACCAGCACAGAAAGTCTGATCTTGGTGTTGCCACCAGTCAGCTGGTGTATGACAGATAAAGGCATTTTGTTGTATTTGATGAAACTACTTGGTATGGACACCTGTTTAGATTATCCAGTGGATTCTGCTGAAAATACTGCTTATGTGTGGTTCTGGCAGCAGATCCACGTGCATGTGCATGGATCAATGTTTTACAATATGGCTAATTAAGCAAATAAACACTAATTGTGCATTCAATTGTGTGGGTTTATGTACCACATTTGCGTATATTTTGCCTAACGCATTCGGTGGAAATGTAAATCACATCAATAAACAACAGGACGATTAACGGCCACACAAAGTCGATTGTTGGTGAAGAATAGGTTTCTTTTAAAGCATGACTTGTCCACGTTTGACTGTGACGTGAACACAATGGTGCACTGTGTGAAAGATGGAAGATAAATAACTCGTCTGGGCTTTAATATGCATGTGGATACAGAATCTGATGATCAGAGTGTTTTGACATTCCTGCTGTGATGAGCAGATGAAATCTGATTTGCATTCATATTCAGGTGCATACATTTGTGAAGTAACAAGCCTGACTGGGGTCATGGAGGGCATAATGATAACCTGACACATTAGATGTGCGCCAGGAGCACAGGATGTGGCAAAAAAAAGGCCTCGCAGAGAGCAACACGAATGGAAGTCGAACAAAGTATTAAATATAGGGCTTGCAGATCTAACGAGGTTGTAGGCAGTCATTTCGGCATTCTAGTTATCACCGCACAGCTGGTCATGGAGGTGCGGTTCAGTGCTTTAGTGCCTCCATTATTGCTAATTTTGAGGAGAGAAAAAAAAAACGGAATTGGGGGCTGCAGTCATCAACAAAGCCATGATTGTATGAAAGTGCTCACCTCCGGCAAATCATCGGTGCCAGTCACAATCATTATCTGGATAATTGACAATGTCAGCACTTTTTTATGGTTGGAAGTGACTGTACCTTACACCACAAGTGTCCCGAGTACATAAAAAAGTATAATAGAAAGTTCAGAGGTCATTTTTATTTACACTGTATGTTTAGAATTACCAATATATAATGAAATCTGTGGAATGATGGAAAATGAAATAAGAGACCTTCAAAATGATAATTTTCTCTAGTTTTACAATTTCTGGTCACAGTATGTGTTTGACTGAAATGTTATTACAATTTGTATTCTACTTTGTCGAATAAAACAACACTGCTCATTTTGGTCAAACACCCACCCAGCAATTGTTCAGTTCATTTCATTGTCTTTAACCCCTTATCCTAATTAGGATTGGGGAGGAGTGCTGGAGCCTTTCCCAGCTCTTTAACAGGAGCAAGGCACAAGGTAACACCCTGGGGTGCCAGTCCATCGCAGGGACCTACAGGACAATTCAGTGTCTCTGATCGACCTGGTAGCATGTCTTTGGACTGTGGGAGGAAACTGGAGTACCTGGAGGAAACCCACTTGGACATGGGCAGAACATCTCGAGAAACTGATCATTCTACCTTCTATAAAATGTACCAGTAATGGACTGCACGTGGCAATTGATGTAATGGTGGTATCATTGGAGTAGTTGTGGTCAGGATTTTCTTGATGGATGTACTTTCAGACTGCTTTTCTTCGGACAAATGCATACGTTTGAATTAATGTGTTTTTGCTGATTTTCTGCTCACGTCCTGCATCCGATTACTCATTCATTAGTTGCTCTGGATTTCTCACCAGCTCTCCAGTCATGTATCGATTCTAACGACGACACACAGTGCAAAGACGTGCAAGTGAGGTGAAATGGAGATGCAAAAATTACAGAACCTCGTGAACTGATGCATCTTTTTTTTAAAGACGTCAAATAAAGAAACAAACAATAATCCCCTGAACTACTCACTGCCTTTAAATGGATAGATAAACAGAAGTACCCTAAGTATCTAATTCACAAATCAAGCTCAGTGTCTAAACAAAGCACAACTCGTCACTATCATGCCAAGGTGATTAAGCACATTTGTGAGAGTTGATAAACCCCACATCTCAGAAAGCAGTAGTCCATGCTCGGGAACTAAATGGCCCTATTATGTAATTGTCAGGCATCCGTTTCAAAGTAGACACGCAATGCATACTCAGAGCATGCAGTGTTCTCCAGAATGAGGATTAGCAATGATGAAAATCATAATGAAAAATAATTTCACAGACGGTACCTGTTAACGTAGTCCTGGGAGACTTTTATTTAGAGTCAAAAGAATTTCAGCAGGTCACAATATTAATTACATTAAAAGGGTAAATGGAGGTGCTGCCGCTCAGCATGGTGTCAGAGAGTGAGAAGAAGATTGTTCATCAGCTTTAATGAACACTCTATTCATATAGGACTTTATTAATCTACTAATTAGTCCACAATTGATCTTGGATATTAATTTAACAGGTAATTAATGTGTACAGTGGCAGATTGATATAAGCCCGGAGTGTATGTTACCCACCACATAAGCATAAATCATTTATTTACATAGATTAAAATGACACATATTTAAGATCATGTAATGCATGTATGTGTGTGTGGTTTTATTTAATGAACTCAGAGTTGTTGTGTATATTATTAAAAATTGTCTTTGTCTAGCCTTTATTGCATTGATAGGTGGCTTGGTAGGTAGCACTTTCACACCACATTAAGAAGGTCCTGGTATAAATTTCTTTCTTTATTTCATTTTTTCTGTGCTTTGTGCATAGAGGCTCATGATGGATCAGAAAAGGGCTTTAAAATTTTACTTTATTACATAATTTATTATGAAAATATAATTGTTTTCTGATTATATTCATTATATAGTTTTAGTACACCTGTTAAAGCAAGATATAAAAATGAAAGTCCATGAAGTGTATTAGGTGACACGCTCCACCACTACCATAATCCAGATGAAAGGATTATTTATTTATTTGAATCCACACTTGAGTTGTTGAAGCTGGTCTGGTGGATGTATTTTTGTTGAGTGTGGTGTTGTGGTCTATGCTCAGTCTCACAGAAGACATTAGAGTATGACAGCTCTGTATGTTGAACTGCCATACTAATGATGATCCACGACGTTTAACAGCAGGTTATTTTAATTATTCCTTGCTCTATACCAGCATATAACATTTGCTCTTTACGAGTAATTTGATGTACACAATGAAATTATGCCGATTCACATATTACAGTGCTTATGCAGTTGGGCATTACGCTGAGCAAAGCACTTCATTTCTCTCTTACTACTGATAATAGTTCTAATACTAAAGCGGGGATGGAGGCCAGGTCACAGGAACACTGGCAGTCTGGGTAGTTTCTGTCTGGAATTTGCGTGCTTTCCTTGTGTCTGCATGGGGTTTTTTCACACAGTCCAAAGACATGCAAGTGTTATCACAGATGAACCGTCCTATTTGGAAACCAAGCCCAGTAAGGTGACAGTAAGCACTTACTCTGCATAAGATGACAGTTACCCAGTGTGCCAGCATCTTGCCCAATCATTTATTTATTTATTATTATTTTATATTAATAATTTATATATTTCCTAGTTCCTCAGACTTAAACCTAATTGAGTGTCACCTCGCTCAACGTTTAGCTCCAGATACCTACGACAATCTACCAGGACTTGAATGAGTCCCAGCCTAACTGCTTGACGTACATTCATATTATCACAATAACCATCCACACAAAGATTTTATCATAAAAATGAACGCTGAGAAAAATCTCTAATGCCATTTATCACAGGTAAAAATGCTTCAATGATCAAAGAAATATTCCTTTTCGACTGTCAGGGTTTCTGACTGAAGGTGAAAATGCATTAAAAACCAGCTTTCGGTTACTGAATCCTCATTTCACAGTCCTGAACAGATCAGTCAGGAATCAGAAATCTGCAACTTGGCTTCCTATTGCAACAACATGAGCTTCAGATCAGCAGCTCAGCATCTCTGATGACGGGCTCAGACAAATGTTGTACGCTCGAAACGACGTGTCTCACGGATCTGCAGAGCGACGTGGAGAAGCGGGGTTGGGTTTCAGTCAAACGCTCGGTCGCAGGTTTCAGACTCAAACGGGTCTGTTTAAAGTGCCGTCACTTTGCATAAAATCTGTCAAAAAATGCATCTGCGTTTATTTAGGAGAACGGGAGGACGACGTTCCGCCATGCCTCTCGGGTTTGATTCACGATGAGTGACTCTGATGTCAAGGCGAATGGATACGGCGGAGATCAGAGGCATGCTAACAAGTGTGCGAAAACAAACCTGCCAGGTGAACATGAGGAACGGATGGTGAAGGAAAGAGGAGAGGGAGGGAGACTGAAGGAGGGAGGGAGTTCAAAACAGGAAAGTAAACTGATTGGCTCAGAGCCTTTGGGCACAAAGAAATCTATTCAATTTGTTTAATAAAATTAGCCTGAACATTGACTACATTATGACTGGTGATGTTTGGCTCGGAAGCCAGACCGCTCACCACCGCTCTCTGAGACGCTTTTACGTCCGGAGGGCTAAGTCCACCTGGATTTGAGGTATACGGCACTTGTGACGCCATGGGAGACTGTGAAAGTGATCCTAAGACGGTCGAGGTGACAGGCTTGGTGTCGCAGGTCCAAGCTTTACCCTCTCCTAGCTCCCCGGACAGAAACGAGCTTACTCAGAAAGAAGGGCATTCGAGGCTTGTCCTGACCCCAAACAGACCCAGTAGGGTTCTTCGCCACCCGTGCTGCCTGATCTTGATGCTGATTCTGCTGGTTCTGTCTTTTCTCGGCAGCTGGGCAGTGGTGCACCTCAGCCTCGGAGCTCGAGAGAAACCATTCCGGATCTCCTCCGGTTATGACCAGCCGGGTGAGCTAGAGATGGCTACGTACAACCCACTCTTCATCACCAACTGCACTATGGGTAAGTTTATACCGCTCATGCTAATTAAATATTTTATAGTGTTTGGTATGTTATCTTCAGTCTTTGAGTTAGGCATGAATCTTTCTAATTGGCTAATAATGTTACCAATAAGCAAACTAAAAGAAGCAATCTATTTTTAAAAAGCATATAAACTAATTTTTTTTTTTCATATATTAATAGTTGTTTAAAAAGCCAGTTATTTTAAATGAACAATTGTATACATGTCTAACAATGTTATACATTTATGTGCTGTATAAAGAAACACATGGCTGATTTTGGTCAGGAGTGACTTGGCTCTTTATCACTATGTGTCTTCACTTTTCATTTTATGTCAAACCTTAGCTTGGGTGACCAGACAGACCATCTGTAAAAGTTATGTTGTGTGAACTTGGCATCATAGCTAAGTGTCAATTGTGAGAATAAGGTCAAACGTTATGGCCTTAGCAACCTCCCTGTGTTGATGTTTTCAATAAAGAAATCCCTGATCGTTTGCACATGAACAGTTTGTTATTAGTGTAATGATGCTGAAATACCTTTGTGATAAGATTCTTTAGAAGTAGGTGTGGCACATTTCAACTTTATTCTCAACATCAATTTGAGTTTAATCAGCAAATAATTCTGACTTTATTCCCAAAGGCAAAAAACTGGTTACCTGAACATGGACTAAGACATGTGTTCATGATTTCCTTGATCTGAAAAAAAGCCTGGCATGAAGAATGGGACTTGTTGGAGTGTAGCAAAGATGATATATATTGGAAAAAGAAACAAAGAAAATGAGATAAAAAAAATCTTTTGTAAATGATTATGGCTTTGTCTTCAAATAAAAACCGGAAGACTTTTCACATCAGCTCAGCATAGACCAAAACAGCACTAATGGTCAATTAGTGTTGCTTTTCCAAAGCTGATTTGTTCTGCGTCATTTTACATAATGCAAATCTGTCCGTGATCCAGATCATCTGTGTCGATGAGACAAGGACAGGCTGAAAAAAAAAGTTTATTAGGGTGAATGAAGCAGATAACAGGACTAGCTAAATTACTCCTGTCTTTGTGAGAACCTTCACTGGTCATTATCTCATGTGAACTGACACCTCTAAAACTAGCTATGTTTAAAAGACTTAAATCTTTTTCATAGGGATCAAAATTGCATAAAGGCAGCAACACAAATGGAAACTGATGTTTTTTTATTGATAATGCATCTTACCTGGTAATCACAAAAGAGCAGTGTTTATTAGCATAAAAAGCTTAGGCAGCATTTGAAGGACAGGTTCTATGCTATCTGAACCCTGCAGAAATGTTGATATACTAAAGCTGATTTGTTAAGCTGTCATTGTGCTTAATGTAACATAGCAAATACACACATATGCTTTAGTAGCTTCCAAATATTTGATTGATCGCCTTTTTGACATGAATACACAAACAGGTGCATTTAATATTTGCATACCCTAGCTTGTTTGAAAATCATTGTAGCCCCTTAAGCAGAAATGATTAAGGGCCTTGTTTGAGGGCCCAACTGTATGCTTGTCACAGTTGAAATTCAGTCTAAAGCTGTAAATGCTAATCAAATCAGTTTCCATGATTTATTTAAACACTAATAATTAGTAAAAATCAGTTTTCAAGTTTGGCACGGTGGCTTAGTGGGTAGCACTATCGCCTCATAGCAAGAAGGTCCTGGGTTTGATCCCCAGGTGGGGCGATGCTTGTTCTTCCCCTGTCCGTGTGGGTTTCCTCCGGGTTCTCCGGTTTCTTCTCACAGTCAAACTAGGTTGATTGGAGACACTGAATTGTCCTGTAGGTACCTGCGATGGACTGATGCCCCATCCAGGGAGTTACCTTGTGCCGTATGCCCATTGAAGAGCTGGGATAGGTTCCAGCACCCATCTCATATCTGGGAAGGGAGGTGTTAGTCATGGCCCACCCCATGAAAGTCAGTAAAGAAAGCCTATTTTAATTAATTAATCAATCAATAAAAACTGCTGTTCATAATACAAATTAACATACTTTTAGAATTATAAAAGTTATTGAAGTGAAAAGTGGTGATTAGTTAATCTGAATTTCTTATATTAATAAATAAACAACAAAAAGGTGTCATGCATATTTCATGCACAGCTTAACTCATTTAAAATAACCAAATACTGTGTGACTGTGTAACAAGATTTAGCATTTAAAAGTGCACTCTTACATGTTCTGCTGCTTTATAAGATTATCTGGTTATCCGGTTGAAAGCATTTTTGGTTTTGAGGATGAGTGTGCATGATTAAACATGCCGACACTATATTTGTGTAGCTGGCTTAATCTAAATCTAGCATAACTGCCTGATTGCACTTCCTCATTTACTGTCTGACATTTCTAGATCAGCATTCAGGTTAAATATATGTCTAGATATGTAAAAAGAGAGGGAGACAGATCCTATTTGCAGAAAATGGAAAATGAAATAAATCCGTGGCACTCATGAGATGCAGTGTTTGAATCTTATCTCTATTTCCCCCGGGTACCCACCACCCCAAGCAAACACATGATACATTTACATGTTCATCATTTAGATGCTTTTATTCAAAATGACTTGCAGTACAGTTACAGTATACTGTCAAGGGCCCAACAACAGTAGCATGGCAGTGGTGGGACTTGAACCAG
>JAYDZF010000009.1:17918252-17933649 GCA_034509105.1 Microcambeva barbata
TATTACGTAGCGCCAAAGAACGCCCACTTCAGGGTTGCCAGAGCCAATCCAAATAAAATCTAACAAAATAAATAAATAAGATAAATTCAAACATTATTATTATTATTATTATTATTATTATTATTATTATTATTATTATTGTTATTATTTTTAATAGTAGTAGTAGTAGTAGTAGAATTGATTACTTTATTGATAGCTAAATATTAGCACAATTAATAAGAAATGTAATCTGTGTGTTTACTGTTGTTGTTGCTGTTGTTGTTGTTATTGTTGTTGTTTATGATGATGTTGTAGTTTAATGTGACTTAATTACATTTGTTACTGCTGGTCAGTGATTTTTTTCATTATTATTATTATTATTATTATTATTATTATTATTATTATTATTATCGTTGTTGTTGTTGATTAATCATCATCAACATCATCATTACAGTTGTTGTGAAGTTGTTTTTTTTTATGTAATCCTATAAACTTGGTCTTTATCCACACTTTTTTCAGCGCTGATGACTGTGAGATTGCTTCAATACACCTGCATGAATTAGGGTCGATTACATGTTCCTGACATGAAATGCCTTCAGGCTATTCCGGGTTTTCACTTCTGTACTTATTTTTATACCCTTTCACACCATTGTTTGTCTGACCACTGGAAAATGCCTTGAGAAACCGAGACCACAAGATCCCACCAACCTGAAAGTGGTTTCTGTTTGGCTGATACTATCCTTAACCCAGAAGCGATACTGAGATCTGTGTGTATTACAGCAGCACAAGTTCACTAAGAATAAAAGGTGGAGTAACACATAAAATTGCATGGTAAATGTTATTGTATATTATCAGCAGCCAAATCCAGCCTTTCCATAGAAAGTGTGCAGTTCTCACTCTACTTGCTTCACCACATCACTGCCCTACCTTAACAATTCTGTATAAAAAGGTTTTCTGTTAAAATTATTTCCCCATATTTGAATAAAACTGAAAGTTAGTTGTATGTGTCCAGAATTCCAACAAAACAGGTTTCCATCAAGGAAGTATAATATAACAATTAACACATTACAGTGACACAAGCCCTTCTGGTTTCCTGTGTGATGTAGAAGAAGAAAAAAATGTGACGTCTTAAATGAAAACCGGTAAAACAGCTAGATTATCACAACAGTCCTCATCTGGTCTTCAGAGGTGGAGGTGTTCTGTCAGTGATTTGGGGTGACATGTTGCTGTGGGTGAATGTGTTGATCTCAGGCATTGTCCTTGTGCTGGGCTCTGGAGATAGTTGTGATGATGAGGTGTTTAAATGTGAAGCCTGGGCTGAGGGGGATATACAGATTGGAATGCTCAGCTCCTGTTATGCAAAAGTGGAGGACCTATATCTGGAAAAGCCGGAGAAGTATAATTGTTCGGAGTGAGTCCTTCACCATGACTTTTGCTTATATTAGAATGTCTATGATATGAATGTCATGAATCATTTGTTTAGTAGAGATAAATACTTTGGTAAATGACAAAAGAAAAAAGAAAAAAAAAGATTATGACATCATAAATTATTTAAATTCATTATAAAAAAACATTAATGCTTATATTGTAGTGGCTACATCCCTGGGAATGTAAGCTGCTGACCAGCATCACTGACTCCTCATTACTGTTTTTATAAAATTATTTAATTATCTATGTATTTATATTTACATATATAGAAAATACATAAAAGGTAATAAAAACAATGCATTGATGACTATTTAAAAACAAATATAGACATTAATACTACACAGATTGTCTCCTTGTCTCCTTGTATTTATTCTTTGTATTATCAAATTCCAAATACTCTTTGAAAAATGTAATTTTCCTTCAATATTAAATTTTGGTTTTACTAATTAGCTTTTACATTTTTGTATCCCATAATTGATTCATTCGATCAATGATGAATCTAAACATCAATTCAACAAAACGCTCTACAGAAACCCCTTTAAGAGGTCATGTCATGCCACTACATTTCCCTCATCCCTCATCATGTATTTTAGTTAAGTGGTTAAGAAAGTGAGTAAGTGAGTGAGGGATTATCACCAATGAATTTGGCATTCATTGATTAAAACCTATACACAGCTAAGAATTATCAACCATATACATTTTTCTATTTCATAATATTACAGTAAGGTCAATCTAATTGTTCTAACTCTTTCGCTCTTTTCAGCTTTAACCTAGTTTCATTTGTGAGGATGCTCAGTGTCATTTACACCATTGAAACCATCAATAACTCCAGCTTTCTTCCCGGGGTTCGGCTTGGATACTACATCTGTGACACATGCAGTCATGCATCAAAAGCCATCCAGAGCACGCAGCACATGCTATCTGTAAACAGCACCCACTCTGACCAGTGTGGGCTCACAGACAAACCAATGGTGAAGGCTATCATTGGAGCACGGTACTCTGAGGTATCCATCATCGTAGCTCGCTTTTTGAGTCTCTACATGGTGCCACAGGTAGGATATACTTAAACATTATGCAACAGAAGCACCTACAAGTGTATGCAAATGAGTGTGAGTGAGATGTAATTTTGGTATCTGATTGGTGGAGGAAACTGGAACTCCCAGAGGAAAAAAATGCAGATAAACACTGACATTACCTCACAGTTTGGTACCAACACTTAAACAGACTTTACTAATCAGTAAACGGGTGACAGACTCCTGCTGTGGTTATTGACTGACTGTGTGACCTGATTGCCCACTACAGTCAGTGGTGTCATCATAAAAAATGGAAGTGTGACAACAATCACTTCTCCTCTGGTAGAATTTTTATGAAATAAAATAAATATTTCTTGAATTTCACATTTGTTCCATCTAACCAATTTCCAATCTATTAATTTTATTGACTTTGTATAAAATAATGAATGTTTGTATAACAATATTACAGGTTTGATTGTTGATTTTTGTGTTTTCACAGATAAGTGCGAGTTCATCCGCAGAAGCACTGAGTGATGGACTGCGCTACCCTGCTTTCCTCCGCACCATCCCCAGTGACAGCCACCAAACCAAAGCACTGGCCAAACTCATATCTCATTTCAAATGGGACTGGGTTGGCGTGGTTTACGGAGACGACGACTATGGCAAAGCCGCCTTCCAAGGCTTCCTGGGTGAAGCAAAATTGGAGAATGTTTGCACAGCCTTTGAGGAAATTTTACCTTACCACCTAGATCAGAAGGGCATTAACAGTATGATCCAAAAAGTAGTCAACACCATCAGGTCCTCTACAGCTAAAGTTGTGCTTCTCATCTTGAGGGAAGAGTTGGTGCATAAGCTTTTCACTGAGGTGATCAAACAAAATATATCACGCACCTGGATAGGCAGCGATGCCTGGTCAATAGCACATAATCTCACACAAATAAAAGGCATGAATAACGTCGGGAACATATTGGGGTTGACTTTTCTTACTGGCCCTAATCCTGGCTTTAAGGAATATCTGCAAAATCTCAGCATTACTCCTGGTACTCGGAACAGGTTCATAGAGGAATATCAGAGGATGAGGATACACAATAATTATTTGATAAGCATGATGGATATTGGACAGACATATGCTGAAAGGCTGGCAGTACTATCCATCGCTCATGCTTTGAAGAAGCTTTTAGAGTGTAATGACAGCGTTTGCTCAGGAGAATTAGATTTCCCACCATGGAAGGTAAGCCGTGCATAAATATACTATAAAAACAAAAGCAAGAAAAAAAAACATGTTGTTAAATTAATTATGCTTGGAATCAAATCCCATATTTATACTTAATAAGTACTTAAATTTGGATGTAAAAATCTATCATCCATGAATCAGAAGTGTTGAAAATGCTGAAAGTACATGGACACCCATATCAGTTATTGAGGTTTGATGTTTTAGTTAACCCATTGTTAACAGGTATATGAGTTTAACCTCTGTGAGTAAAATTTGAAGAATTCTCCTTCATATTTTAGCTTATTATGTTCCCGTGAAAACATTTTAAAAATGATACGGTTTCAATAGATTAGTCTGTTGAGCATAAACTCCAGTGGAATTGCCTCAACTCAACTGATTTGGAATAAAATGGAAGATTGATTCAGAATCAGGCCAGGGTCCAACATTGGCAACCTGGTAGTGGTTGGGTTTGAAACAGGATCTGATTACTGGTTAACCACCTTAATCTTAATCTCTGATAACACCACTTTAATCTCTGATATCAAGGGCAGTGATGGCTTAGTGGTTAAGGTACTGAGCTGATAATTTGGAGGTCGCAGCTTAATCAAAGTCAAGTTGCCACAGCTCGGCTCTTGAGCAAGGCACTTAACCCTCAACTGCTCAAAATTGTGTTTAGCGATAAATGTAAGTCACTTAGAATAAATGGGTCTGCTAAATGCTGAAAATAATGGCCTGTGATTTTCTAGAATAAAGAGACGTGATGCCCTAGCATATCGGCACGATTAAAATGTAGGCTGTTTTTTTTTTTTTTAACTTTTGGTTGGTTTTTTATTTAAACAAGTTTACATTTGTTGTTGTTTATTGGTATTTTAACATAATTTTACACAATTTGGTTTCATTTAGTTCTTGTACATGAATATTACTATGTGCAATATTTGATTATTTGCACTCAAGTTTCATACATTTTCTAGCTCCTCAGGGAACTAAAACACATCAACTTTACTGTGGACAACCAGACGTTTTATTACAACACATCTGGAAGTTTTGCGAATGGATACCACTTGATTAACTGGGTGCAGGATGTCCCCAGTGGACGAAGAAATTTAGATGTTGTTGGGGGGTACGACCTGGAGCAGAAACAAGTTAATATTTATAAAACCATCGTCTGGTATAATTCTGATAACACGGTAAGCAAGCATCCATCATAGACAATTCATTTCATCTAAATTTCTTATAACAAACGCATGTGTTTATTAGAATGTTCTTTTATAATGTGTTTTTATTTAGAAACCAGAATCTGTTTGTTCTGAAGTTTGTCTTCCTGGAACAGCAAAAAAACTCTCAACAACATCTTGCTGCCATAATTGCATTGACTGTTTGGAGGGCACCTACTCCAATGGAACCAGTGAGTATCATTCTGTGTGTCAAGTGTCAACCCTATTTATACATATACACAGCACATGACCAGAAAACACATTAACAGGTTCCATACATTCTTGAAAATAATCGTGTTTTAAAATTTTACTCCTAGAGAACCAATTAACGTTGAGTTTCAAGCTTTCACATAATTGCCTCCCTTTTCTCAAAGCTTTGCCTGAAACCGCAATTAATACCTTAAGGTAGAATTGTAAAATATATTGTGAGTCAGGTCTTCTTGTCATACACCAGTAGATTAAAACGGATATACTAAAATGTTTATGGATAGCATTTCCAGAATGTCTGGTTTCCAGAACAAGATGTCTAACCAGCTTCTATTCTGGTGTCAATTTACATTCAAGCACAAAGAAGTATTTCTGCTTAAAGGATCTTATTTCTGTATGTGGTTCCTGGTTGCACATCAAAAGACTTTTGTCTAACAGTGCAAGCACTTCAAAATATCATCGCTATCCGATTAACAGCCTTTAGCCTTTTTAAATTCACATTTGTAGTTGGGATTCAAAATCTATCTGTTGATGACAAGTAATACGATTGTCCGCTAGAGTTGTGAATCAAAACTTTATCTCCTTTGAGTTATGTGCAGTGGTAAATGTACTGTAATTTATATAAATCAGTTGGAGCCATTCTACATCTGGGCATGAGCATTTAGCATTTGCTGAAGGAAAATAAATCATTTTCACCCTCTTCCATATGTTACCCCACGGGTGTTCTTTGGAACGTACTGGCCATACATCTGTAAAAGCCATGTCTGCCTTTGAAGTCGATTTATTCAGCAATGACAGCACCACCTGTACTCGGGAAAGCGACAGTCAGAATTTCAGTGATTTGTCTAGGCATGGCGCTCTCTTACAAAATCTATAACGGTGACAGATGGACCACCACTGCATTGTATAAGAGATTATGCCATTAGTTAGTTTGTTTAAATTTTTAGCATTGGAAGAAACTGTTTTGCCTGTCCTGAAACATTTTTCATCACAGTAATTATATGTAACAACATGTATATTAAATATGTACTAAAGTTTAATCTAAAATCTTACAGATCTTCAAAATTGCCTTCCATGCCCAAATGGTACCTGGTCTCTGAAAAAACAGCAATACTGTGAGCCAAAGAGGGAAGACTATTGGAGGTGGAATGGACTGCGGGAGATTATCTTTTTGGTCTTTGCTGTACTAGGATTCGTTTTGTTGTGTATTAACCTGGTTATTTACTTATTGTTCCGTGTCAGTCCTGTCATCAAACAGGCTGGGGGATACATTTATCTCCTTATTATGGTTGGGCTGGTTCTCAGCTTTTCTAGTGTCATACTCTTCATAGGCAAACCCAATCAGATAATGTGTCAGGCACGGCATACTTTATATGGCTTAGGTTTCTCCCTCACCGTCTCATGTATCCTGGTAAAAGCCCTTCGTACGTTTATAGCATTTCTTCCAAGATACCGCCAACACAATATGAAAAAGATCTACAAGCCTCCAGTTATCATTGCACTCTGTACTTTTATTCAGGTCTTTATCTGCACCGTCTGGCTTATCATTGATTCTCCATCTGTAGAGATCAGAGAATCTAAAGAGAGCATGGTGATCACTTTTCAGTGCAAAGAGGGTTCTGGCATAGGTTTCGCCATCATGCTTTCCTACATTGCTCTGCTTTCACTCATCTGTTTTATATTAGCTTTCAAAGGCAGGAAGGTTCCTCAGCGATTTAATGAAACTGGGCACATAATTTTGAGCATGCTGATCTACCTGTTTGTGTGGGTCTGCTTCACCCCAATATATGCTGCAAAGATATTGGAACAGTACTCGATCCAAGCCGCGGCTATCCTGGTTTCATCTTACGGCATTATATTTTTCCACTTTGTCCCCAAGTGGTACATGGCTCTTTGTAAAAAGAAGGATGAGGTCTCTGTGGATGCGTATATTGCTCACGCATGCTCTAACAGACCATCAATAGACTCCAACTTTTCTGGGGTTGGATCACTTGGGATTAAGAATATACTCCATGTTACTCTTTCACAGACCAGTATGAACTCAAGCGATACTGGGGTTGGCAGCACAAAGAGTAGTTTAGATGATGAGAATTCCAGTACTTTCCAGTCTACAATAAGAAAAAGATTTCACAGAAGATCGATTTAAATCAGAAACCAAGAAATTATAGTAATCCATACACAAATGGCTTAAGATTAGCTGTGTCTTCCAGTGAACTGAAAAAGACAATTCGGCATGATGTTATTGGGTTGCCAACAAGAACAGCTTGTATTTTTTAGACCTCACCAAGTATGGTAAAAGATAAAAAAAAAGTATTTTTTTTCTCCCTTTTGATTAATCCAACGTCAATGTTTAATTTAAAGTAATGTCTTCTGATAAATGAAAAAAGTCTGGTAACTGAAAAGGTAAAAATCACTCAACTGAACAACTGAATGTGGAGATAATTTTATTAATTTATTTTTATTGTAAATAGCTTCAAATTAAATTATAAAATATTTAGGAAAGGATGCCCCAAAATACAAGTAAAACAATTTACTATCTCAAATATTCAAAGCACCTTTTAACTACAGAATATTGACCAAAGACCATCTCTGAGATGGTGAGAGTACATGGAGATCACAGTGAAAGTGACAACTTATGCTGACTACAAGAAATAATAATAATAATAATAATAATAATAATAATAATAATAATAATAATAATAATAATAATAATCTATCTAAATGTATGTGCCATAAACATCCAATAACATAAAATAGGAAAAATGAATAAAATATGTGTACATAATAACCGTAAAATTAACGTGTATTAAAGTGTATATTGTACAATATAATTCTAATTCTCATAATTACTTATTTCTGACTCTGCTTTAATTATAATATTATGTACCTACTAATTATTCAACATTGTTTATCATTTAAAGGGAACTGAATGCCTGTTGAGCTTATCTCAGGCAGCTAAAAAAGGGCAGCTTTGTTAGCTTTACAGGTCTTAAGATAGTTCCCCTTGTTCCGTGTGTATAGTAGCAATCTTTGCACTTGAATTGCTGATTTAAGGAAGTCCAGTTTGCTTTTTGAGTATTAAATGTAAGATCATGTGTGGAGGTGTACACCACACATAAGAGGCAGTTCGGATTATTTCCATAACTAACAGTGATGGGACAACCCACAACCCAACAAATCAAAAGCCTTTTAAACAGAATGGCTTCTGTGAATCAATGCATGGCATATGTCTATCACAGTTATTACAGGGCACTCATAATGCCCATGCTTACAATGGACATGCAGGTGCCAAAACTAGACACATGTACCATAGGAAAAGAACACGTTTTCTGAAAAACAAAACAAAACATGTGAACAACAGGGCATATGTGCAATATTTACCAGTGAAGATAACAGCTGAACTGTTGTACAATCTATTATACCAGAATTTGCTGAATGAACAAAGCTGGTAGACTAAGAAACTTTATTATCAACAAAACACAATACATGAGATGAAATTAACACCTACATGCTCACAAAGTAATATCAAACCTGTAGATTAATTTGACTTGTTAGTAGGAACTAATATGGTCTACATTTGTAAAATGGTTGGAGTTATTGTGAAGAGGTTAAAACTAAAAAATCAAATTTTAATGTTAGGATTGTACAAGGTCAGATTGGTTATGCATGTATGTGAAAATCCCCACAGAAATGCAACTTCATCGATGCCACATGTCAGCTATGACCGTCACTTTTTGTGTATTAGTCAACATTTGTTTGATTTGTTTAATCCAAAATCTGACTTGGCTCTTAAGGTAAAACATTGTGTTTGTTGTATAGTCAACTAAAAAAATCTCTCATTTGGTAAACATTAAATTGTTCACTTTGAATTAAATTGCATAATTGCATGTTGTCTTTCTTGCCTCTGATTCTGAAGATAAGAATGTCTTTTTTGTCATATGTACATATACAGGTGTACAGTAAAACAATTCTTTCTTCACAAAACCCAGCTTGTTTAGAAGCTAGAGTCAGAGCACAGGGTCAGACGTAGAAGTTTAAGGGCCTCAACATTATATTTGGCCATGTAGTGAAGATGGATGCCATGCTTTTACTGTCTGCTTTCTTCCAATGGTTTAAACGGTATGAAAAGGATTATTGTAATACTGTGCTCAGACTTAATAATCTGCTCCTCAACGACAATATATATTCACCTTCCCTGTCACACATGAAAGCTTAGGAAGATTTAGTTTCCAAATTGAAGTTTTAAATATTTTCTCTAGTAATAAAAAGTAACAAAATAAACTCCAAACTCTTGAGAACGATGCAATAGCCTTACAAATGTTTCCTATAAAAAGGTTATACATGATATTTGTGAAGGCATTATTAGTCATTCAAAAATGAAAAGGTAAACTGTGAAATTACATTTATTATACAGTATTCAGGAGAAGCTAGAGGTAGAAGAAAGGATGAGCTGAGGCTTGATACTTTGTCTCAACTGCCAAATGTGTAAATAAATAATGCAACTGCTTAAGAACTCATTTTGTTTAAAAGATTCAGAAAGTGACAGTTTATCTAATTACACCTGGTGGTTTAATCCTCATCACTACAAGATACTGCTGTTGGGCCCTTGAGCAAGTCCGTTTATTTGTTATCATTAGGACTTTAATGATGACAGTTATAGCCACTTAGCCACCGTGCCCTCCTACAAGTTTCTTAACCCTCAAGTCAAAGTAGCTTTGGATAAAAGTGTCTGCTTAATGGTAAAACTGTTCTTTAGAGCTCTTTTAGAAGGTTAAAAATTATGTAACATAAAGGGAAACGTACACAATGCCTTTTATCTTTTACTTAAACTGTTTACAAGTATAACAAAACAATGCTTAAAAATTAAAAACAATAAAATAATCATATTAAAACATAAGAATGCCTTGTGCATTGAAAATCAAGGATATGCTGCAGCACAAGTCTTCAATTACTTTGGAATAAATGTATACAGTGATCAGGCATAACATTATGATACATTACTATCTTTCTAATTTTATGTTGGTCCCACTTTTGCTTCCAAAACAACCCTGCAACTGTGATGCACTGCATATTCTGACACCTTTCTATCAGAACCAGCATTACTGAAAAACCAGAAGGATCAGCCATTGCACTGATCAAAATCCACTAAGGCATTCATGCAGAGGAACAAGTCCAACGTTCTGGAATGGCCATCTCAGTTCCCAGACCTGAATATTATTGAAAATCTGTGGTGTGATTGAAAGTGGGCTGTCCATGCTCGGAAACCATCGAACCTGGCTGAACTGAAGATGTTTTGTAAAGACGAATGAAAAGAAGAATACCTTCAACCAGAATTCAGACTCTCATTGGAAGCTGTAGGATGCGTTTAGAGGCTGTTATGCCTGCAAAAGGAGGATCTACTAAATATTGATGTAATTAATTGATATAAAAAGTTTATGCACCTACCTAATTTTGTTTAATAATTAAATCATACTTTATGTAAACCCTATATATTTCATTTCACTTCTCAGATATCAGAGTGTTTGTCTGCTTTATGAAGTATTTAACTAAAACTGCTGATCCGAACAACCAATGATTTATGAAGGAAAATCATAAAAATTATCAGGGGTGCCCAAACTTAACTGTATCAAATTCATTACTGAGCACATATATAAAGGCTGTTTGTTGGGCTATTTAAAGCCATTTTCAAAACAGCCAGATTACCATAATTAGCTTAAGTTCTTTCAGGTGTGTGGGTTTTATGTGATCTAACGAAGCATATGTGCATGCTAAGGACTAAAATCAAATCCGGACTAATCCTTTCAGCTGATTGTCCTCCATGAGATACAGAAGGACACTGCTGGGATGAATTGAACTCTTCTAGTTCACACAAAAATAATACTAAAGAATAATTTTAATAAGGAAAAAATGTTTAGACAGGTGCCTATTCTGTTATTTTTGTTTAAACGGGATTTCCAAGGGGACTGTCAAATGCAAAACAGCACTCCTGGGCTGGACATCTGACAATGACAAGTAGAGCTATCTGCTGGGTTTTAAACCATCAACGTTTTCCTATGGAGTTTTTGAACAGGTCAGATTGCATTTCTGTTTTTTGAACACTAAACAAAGACTATTTTGAAATGGGCTGCTCCCCATCAAGGGGAAATATTAACTTCAATGGAGTACAAGGAGCATTTGGCAGAGGAAAAACATTGTTGCCTGGGAATAAGGACAACCTAGCGGATTCACAATCTGATGACGGAGGAAGTGGAAGCTCTGGTAGTGGAGAAACAGATGGAGAAGCTTGGGAGATACGGACTGAAAAAGAAAAAAGACTTAACGCTAATGAGGATACAATTTCTGCACCTTCATTCAAGAAACCTCTCACCACAGAGTCAGGAGTGGCAAAAGTGACCTCAGAAAAGGACATTACCATAAATCTTTTCCAGCAATCAAAAGATGAACTTGTACAAGGACAGGTCGCTAAAAAAGATGTCACAAAGGGAACAAAGAAGTCAAAAAGATTTTATAAAAGTACTAAATCAAGCAAGAACAAGGATAAGGGGAAGAAATCTTCTTTTGAGGAGAAAGTGGACTTCCCAGAGCCACTTGTACAGGCTCACAAAGCAGCATATGACTACCTTAAGCCAAGTATTAACAAATTCAATCTGCTTTTAGACATATTAGATCAAACATCCCAGACTTGCATTTCTTTGAAGCCTATGGTGGCATTTATGGTTCTCCGTTATGAAGAATTTAACAGAGGTCTTGAACAAATGTTTGAGGAAGGAGAGAAGCTTCTTAAAAACAATGGGGAACACATGGCATGGCCTTGCAATATGACAAATACTTCCACATCTGGAAAGCCAACTTCTTCCCAACCCCAACCAGACCTACTGCAGCAACTTCTTCAATACACTGTTCAGAGAATGCGCACTGTCTGTGAATCAATGCAGGGGATTGGAAACATAGCTCTTGAGGAAGCTTTGGAATACTTTTCATCAATCTCTGAAATTCTGGAGGAGAAACTGAATACTAAACATGCGATCGAAGCCAGGCTCATACAGTTGCTGACAAGAATTGAAGTCGCCTCAATACAAAGGCCTGGGACACAGGACTCAATGTTGTTTAGTGAAGACAGTGGTATTGGAGTCGATAATGAGTCACTGGCAGGATCAGACTTGCAGCGCCATCGTAGAGAAAGTTGTGAGTCTACTAGCTCAAGCCATACAGTTCTTCGCAGTCTTGAAGGCATCACAACCAGCCACCGAGGCATAGCCAAGCATCAACTTACAAAAGAAAGGTACTGCAGTGGCTCAATAAGTTCTATCGACTCAACTTGTACAATTATTGGTAAAGAATTCAGAGATACAGAGTCAATGTTTGAGTCTGCTTTAGATGATGGTGAAGAAGAGGAAGATAAGGCTAAAGAATTAAGTGAAAAAGAACAATGCAAGGGTAAAACAAAGGTCCCTTTAAGCTGCTCTTCACCTGACTCTAGCCATCAACCACGGCGCCTGCCTGTAAAGAGAATAGAGAACCCACAAAATGTAGAAATGACATTAAAGATGAAAGATGCTATTAGTGATAGAATACACTTTGTTTCCTCCCAGAAAGGACTAGTCAAAACCAAAGAGAGAATCTTAAAAATCAATGACCGTCAGTGGACTGACGAGGAAGAAAAAAGCCCTAGAAGACCACAAACAGCCACTCAACAAGCATCTCAAAAAAAGACAAGCATAAATAAACAACGTCGTTCACGATCAGCAGACTCTCTTCGTGGTAAAACCGAGGACCCTACTTTACTTGAACTGGAAAGGACACAAAAAGAATTGGGCCAGAAGCTGGAAAGAATGGGGACGGTCAGAACAGAGGGAAATATGAAAAAAGACATCAAGGGAGTACAAGGAAAGCAAAAACAAGCTGGTGGATTCACAGATTGTAGTTCTTCCAAAAAGACCTTCACTTTAAACAGCCCGCAAAAGGTGGTAAATGAAAAGAAAACAAAGCAGGGGAGTATAACTGAGGAGGGGAAAAAGAAAAAATATGAACTTGTTAAGAAACCTGTCAAGGCGACCCCACCACCAAGCCCTCCACAATCACCCCGACATTATTCAGGAATGTGTCGCAGAGGAAATTCTGTCAAAAAACTCATAGACACCTTCAGTCAAGGAACAGAAACCAGCAAGGTGCTTGGACCCCTTAAAGGAGTCAGGAAGTGTGGAATACCCATCATTCCAGGTTTACCAGGTAAAGATACACTATCGTCCAATAATAATGACAGCATGAACAACCAAGAAGACTTCAGAACCTTTGAGAAGACAGATGATTTTGACCTGGACAACCTACCACCACCACCTCTGGAAGTCCTCATGGATAATTCATTTGAAAACGTAGAGGTCAGCAAAACAGATGAAAGCATAGCTAGCAGGGGTCGTTCAAAATGTCCAAAAATGACTAGCATATCTCAAAGACTACGTGCTTCTATGCAGTCTGTTACTGTGCTACCTAGCAAAGGGAGTGTAAGAAGGACCTCTCAGAGTATATCACCCGCAAGAATCATTTCGAGGGAACATAGTGATGTGCTTAAAAAAATTCCTATCACTTCCAAACCTGAGGAAGATTCAAATCATGAGGAGGCTGCATCTCTTTACCAGCAAGCAAGGAAAATTATCCATCTGCGACACTCAACTGATTATCTCACAGAAAAACCTATGGCTGACACTAAGCACATAAATTATGATCCCATTCAAATCAGTGCAGAAAGAAAACCGAGGAACCAAGGGATCCCTGAAACTACCATTGCAGGTAATGGTAGCGATCCACTTGACACTCCGCCTTCATCAAAAACCAGGACGCTACCATCTACACCCATTTTAAACAGGAGGTTGCCCAGTCCCCCTGTATTTAAAAAACAACCAAATCCACCTAGTCCTCTTCGCAAACTTCCTACGCCTCCATCAGTCAACCAATGGACACCTTCTCCAACCCCTTCCGTGCAGCAAGAAGTCACCCTCAGCTCTCTTTCTGGAAATATGTTTCCTTTTAAAGCACCATCTCCCCCTGCCTCACCAAAAGTGCAGCGGCGATTTAAAGACAACAACAGTGAGGACTTTGTTTCTAAAGCATTCAGCAATGCTCGTTCGGTATTTTGCCCCGCATCATCATCTTTGTTTGAAGCTAAGCCAATTCCTGTACCTAAGCCTCCTCAGGCATGGAGCTCGTCTGGCAGCAGCATCCTCCCTCGCCCCTGGGGTGAGCAAGGTAGGCTTTCTACAGCTGTGCGAGGACCCCAGCCTTTCATTCGGCGAAGTCAGTCTGACAGGAGACCCAGTCTCAGAATTCCACCTAGGGCACCGGTCATATCTATAGCACAGACATGTGGAAGTGAACCAGCTCTAAGTAGCCAAGGGTAAGTTATTATTATTATTATTATTATTATTATTATTATTATTATTATTATTATTATTATTATTGCTGTGTAATAACTGACTAACAAAGCCAGATAACCAACCAATGAATTGATTTAATTCTCCCAAAAAGTGTTTGAAAATGCTTCTGTGATTACCAATATATTCTAAATATAGATTATTCACAGAAATCTCCACTGTTGTTAAAAAGTACTTAAGGTGTGAAAACATGGCCAAGAGTTTGGAAAACCCACTCTAAAACTATCTGCATTCATATAGAACTGGCAACCATAACTGGTAGCTAATAAAATTGCTGATTAAATTGAGTGCCCTTTTACTCAATAAACTGTTTGCAAGGTCAGAAACTTGATTGTGCTCTCTATAGCCAACCTGTCTAAACATGTCTTTGAGAGCAAGGCTAGTCAAATTGTATGACAAATGATAAAGATGAACATTTCATTTATTCTGTACAACTCTAATTTGAGTCTTTAATAGTATTCCTGTTTTTTGCTAATTTACTTTTGCAGGCTGGAAGATGGACTGATCAGCAAAACAGAAGCCTGGAACGAGCTGCCAGAGCTCAGAGGATCAAATCGCTCAGCCTCTCACCCAGACCTTTGCATTGTGGGTCAGGCCTTACAATGTGAATGACAAATATGAGGACATGCGAAGTGGGATTATGTATTAGCTACTAACTAAGTAGGATTAAAACTTTATGTTTTTCAAAGAGAAGAAGAGGAGTGACTGGTTGCTTTATTTGTTTGGCTTTTGTGTAATTTGTATTTTTTTTCTCTTTTTAAATATATTTATTCATAACAATTTAGTACATAATTACTTTACAATTATCAAGGGGGTGGCTGATGATTTGGGATAGATTTGTAGAGGCAGCCGTGGCCTGGTGGTTAGAGAACTGGGCTTGTGATCAGAAGGTTGCCGGTTCGATTCCCAGAGCTG